>SNQJ01S0183022.1:0-15513 GCA_010110895.2 Picea sitchensis | reverse complement strand
GGGAACCTGCAAATAGTCAAGCATCAACATAATAATATACCATTGTTCGAGGTAGGCATTCCCATACTTAGATTACAAAGTGTCAAATGAGTCATGGCCACCAAATATACACTGTGGATCCATGTCATTATGAATCGGCATAGCCACCCATAATACACTATGGATCTATGCTCTAAAGAACTCAAATTCAGACATAGCCATGAGACATACAAAGTGGATCCATGTGTCAATACAAATCATGAATACTCCATTGCAACCTGGACTAGAATGGTATGACCCAGGGTATTCATTTCCGTCATCTCTAAGTATGAATCTAACCATGCGATTACAGGTTGTGAAGTCGAACATGGTAGAAACCACTTGATTACCGGTCAATGATGAGAACCGTTAACAAGTGCAAGGGAAATCACCATTGATGTCAATGAATCCCAAGGCACCCCAGTACAATCCAACGAATGTGAATAAATGAGTTGAATTTGAACACTCGAGGGAATCTTTCAGTCAGGGGCCAATGATGTGAACCCACTGTTGAAAGCGAACAAAAATGCCATTGAGGCATGCAAGATCTAAGATACTGAATGATTTCTAAGTCTTGTTCCCGGATAATGAGTTGAAGTCGACAAGAAAAGACTCGTCACAGGAGGGCCTTGATGTATCCCCCATCAATGACATAAAATAAGTAACATATTTGAGATAGATCAGAGCATGAAGTGATTTTGAAACTGACACATGGAATGCCGACATGGTAGAATATTTATAACTGCAGATGGCTGACTCAATAGGAGGCTTATTAAGGCTGGACTTCTCTTGAACATATGAATGACACGACAATGGTCTTGGCAGCATTGACCCAAGGAGGACCCAACCTATGGACATGCAAATGGTCAAATGAGAGACAAATGGATTTCCCAACCCGGATTCAATGATGAAGGGGGGTGTCATGTTCAAGAGCGACTATTACTGCCACTAACAAAGATACCGAGACACATTTCTTCCCCAAATTCCCCCCACCATTTCTGGCGAGTACCTCTTTATTTTTTACGCAAGCTTGAGGAGGATAACATATGCTTGTTGATGTAAGCTCATCCTTCGGACGAGTTCCTCAGAGTATGTTTAACGAACCCTAAGAATGAGTGGTTTGGTCCCATGTGGGTCTTTCTATGTTTATTTAACGAGTCCAAAGAGAGAAAACTTGGGGGTTTTTCATATTTAGAGAGTCTGAAAAACACTTAAAGAGAACTCCATCAATTCCCTTTTCATAAATTAATCCGATGAGACCAAAAAAGTGATAACCTACCGCTCATCAAATGTTTTCTTCAAATACTTTTACGAGCGTGAAAAGAACAAGGTCACTCAAGAATCTTTTCGTTTTTATGTAGCGTGAAAAGATCTTAAAGGATACTCCATGGGTTTCATTTTTTGTGTTACCATTACGAGTATGGAAAAATGACAAAAGTATACTCGGTTTCATTCTCATTGATTAACGAGCACGAGAAAGAACAAAAACTAAGCTCAGAGTTTTTCCTAAAAAACCCTAAAAGAATATGTGCATGTGACAAATGTATAAAAGAAAACCAAAAATACGTATCCTTTTTCAATATTTCACTCCTAGGTTTTTCATCTACAAAAAATCAAACACTTGCAACGCCGTTAGGACTTTAGGGTTTAGGTGATATATATAAATTAATAAAAAATATAAATGAAAAAGTTAATAAAAATAGGTAAAAACTTCATTTCACTATTCCATTAGTTATTTCACCCAAAATTTGTTCCAAAACCCCCAATTTACCTCAATTTTCCACTACGGATTGCGGAATACACAGTTGATCATTCGACGAACAGTCTCCGCAGAACAGGTAATTTTCATCTCTTTCAACTTTTCATGGATTAATATTTTCTTTTTATTGGTTAAAAATGAATGTTTGAGTTGAGTTTCCAAGGGTACCTATGCACGAAGGTCATCGCAGACACCCTATATCGAGCCCTGCGACGACCTAGGGTCGTCGCAGGTGGCCTTAAAGCTAGCCTGCGATGACTCTGCACTGTGCGGACGCCCAGGCATGCGACGTGCACAATTCAAAATATTTTTTGAGATGTATTTTCCAATAAAAAGTTTCCAGGGAGAAGATGAAGATGCTAATCTCTCTTTTATGTTCCATTGAAGGTTTTCCATGGTAAAAAATGTTGGAATGGTGAGAGAGAGAGAGAACGAGGAAGAAGACTACTTTGCCAGAAATGATCCGAGAATGACAAATTCCCTCCGACAGTGTGGACTGTTAAAATTTTTCAAGATCCAGGGCATGAGGGCCCAACTGAGGTTACTGGAATACTTAGTTCACATGTGGTATGTGAACGAACAAGCATTCTGTGTGGGTGCTCACATTCTTACGATATATATCGAGGATATCTACTTCCTGACTGGGATATCTCGCCGTGGGTCCCGAGTTACTCTTACAGGTAGAAGGGGAGGTGGCGAACCTATGAGCCACTATATCGGTGCCCATTGTGTGCCAGGTACTTAGGAGCATAGCGACAAAGTCGCTATAAGAGACGTCCGAGACTTTCCTCTACATACTATCCTCTACACCATCACATGCATGGTAGGGAGTTCAGCTCCCCATATGACTCTTCAGAGCTACTTCCGGTATGCGCTGGAATGCATGGAGCCCCGATTTTTCAACTAGTGCGACGGGGTTCTCAGAAGCATAAAAAAACAATTGACTAAGTGTAGGAGTGATGACCTGAAATAGTTTGGATACGGTTCAATTTTGGTGTTCTTATTCCTGGAGAGGGTCCCATATTTACGCTTGCAAGTAGAGAGGGGTATACCTGCCCCATAGGATCCAAGAATTAAGAGGTGGGTTGACCTTATGGCACAGCATGTGACTGGTCCTATCATTAAGTATATTGATTTTTTCTTTGACTGGTTGAGGACCCATATGCTTATGGTCGACGACTATGCCTATGCTGGAATAGAATTCCGTGGAGATCCAGACCTGGTTCTTCTTGAAGGTTCCCAATGGGGGGACATAGGTAAGAAGGACATTTTGTTTTTATATTTTTTTTGTAATTTTTAATATAAAATGCTTTTTACATTGTTTATCCGATGACTAATCAAATGCTCTTTGATGATGCAGACATGGGACCTTACCAACCTCTAGGTTCATCCCTCATCCAGAGGCAAGGGGAGAGAGCTGACGTAGCAAGAGTAGCTGCTGCTGACTATGAGATCCTAGAGAAAAATCTAGAGGGGCTCACGATGAACATCCCATATGCCTCTATTGACGATATCCCAAGGCATTATCATCGCCATACAATGGGTGTGTCTGCTTCCATCGGTCGACTACTCCATAGAGTAGCATGGGCAGTCGCATGTTACAACGAGCAACATCCTTGATGCTCCATTTGTATATGAAGCCATGTGCTTCACATTTTTGATATTTTGGTCTTCAGACAAAAACACTTTTTGTAAAACTTTTATTGTTATATATATATATGAGGCTTCTACTGGCTTACTTGTTGTATATACAAAGTGTGATTGGATTTTATAAATTTCTCAAATGTCTATCTAACACATAATTAACCAAAGCATCTGTTAATGTATTTAGACATCTAGGAATGTGTTGATATTCAATGTAATCAAAATGACATTCCAAGAGGCAAATTCATAAATATACCCATAATAACGCAAGACTTCGAATGGAGTAAACATTACTCAACTGTAAGACTACTAAATGCGAATCGAGTCGTACAATAAGATGATGGATTCCAAGTGAAACAATGTTGGTCAATAATTCAATGACTACACTGTATTCCGCGATATTGTTAGTTGCACGACCAAGGCAAACACCACGTAGACTAATCAAATCATCTGTAGGTGCATAGATTTACCAAGCAACAGATGCTAAGCTCTGAGTACTACGACAAGTTCCATCAACAAAGCCAATGTAGGGTAGCGAAGACACCGACATATGGAAACCAAGCACAATGCAAGGTAAACAACTGAAGGTCGAAACCAAACAACGAAAAAACACACAAGAGTATGATACACTAAAAGTACAAGCACTTATGCAAAAATGACTTAAGCATAGTAGTTCCTTAAGTAAATCCCATTTCTAGGTTCACTCAAAGAGATTCCATCATAATCAACTAGCTCATAAGCTCCCTTCTCCAACACATGTTTGACAATGTAAGGACCTCACCACATCGCCTCGAATTTACCAGCCCCTAGAAAATCATGATCCTGTTTGTAAAGGAGAACTAGATCACCTTCAGAAAAAACACGTGGGTTGACATATTTGTCGTATTGGGATTTAACATGTTTCTTCTGAGTTTCAATAACTAGGGTGGCATATCGATGGGTTTCTTCTAGTTGCATTAAAGACAAAATACGCTCTTCTTCGACAGAGGTATCGGGGAGAAGTTCAATGGCCAGTTTCAAAGACGATATTTCACATTCAATCGACAAGATAACCTCGATATCATAAATTAGATGGAAAGGTGTAAATCCCGTGGCAGACTTAACGTATGTCCTATAGGGCGATAATGCTAAGAACAACATCATGTGCCAACCTGTCTTATGAATTCCTATCATCCGTCGAAGCATAATAATGAGAACTTTGTTGATTGCTTCAACCTGGCCATTGGCCCATGGATAATAGGTGGTTGAGTTTTCATGGCGAAGACCCAAATTTTCGGTAAGTTCAGAGAACATAAAGTTTTGAAAATGACTACCGTGATCAGTAACGATAGCTTGAGGGACACCAAACCAAGTAATGATATGATTGAATATGAACAATGCTGCAGTTTTACTGGTGTTATCAAATGTAGGCATCGCCTCGACCCATTTAGTGAAATAATCCACATCTACAATGATGTATCCATGCCCCCCGACCAAGTGAAGGTTACATGTCATGAAGTCAATGCCCCATTTGGTGAATGGACCAATGGAAACTACAGGATGTAAGGGAGGAAGATGAAATATTATCTTGTTATTATAATTTTGGCAAGAATGACATTTCTGAACAACATTTCTGAAAACATCGCAGAATTCTTGGGAAAGGGCTTTATAAGTGTGGACCTCATCAGTAGAACATGAGGCCCCGATATGAACATTCTCCATGACTCTGGGTTTAATGGATATGTCGAGAGGGATGGTAGGTTAAATGTTTCTCAATTTCCCTTCGTACAAAACATCCTCAGTGCCTAGAGGGACCTGTCAACGATGCACTCATCCAGAAGTTTTTCGAGCAAGAGGTCGTAGCACAACAACAGGTCGAAGCAGCTCGAGCCAAGATTGAGGCGTTCGAGGATGAATTGCGCAGACCAGAGTGACTCGGGACGAGTCATAGGTGAGTGTTGGGGGCCTGTTGGCACTTGACCAAGTTTTGGGAGATACTTGGTCATGTTTGACCATTTTTGGGACTTCGACAACTTGTCGAAGATGGAGCGCTAGACGAAGCGGAGATAGCAAAATCTCGGTCCACTTATGGGCCCCTTTTGGGTTTTTTGGGAATATGTAATGGGAAAGGGATGTTGGCCCGTGGGTTTACCCACTCTTAGGCCCACTTTTGTAATGTATAAATAGATATCTAGGCATCTATCGGAATACATAGAGATGTATGTGATATAAGCTAAGTGCTAATAGATTTTGTAAGTGCTCTGTGCATGACTGTAAGAGGCTTGTAGAGCTAAGTGCAAGTCATTATAAGGAGTTGTGGAAGGCTTTGTGCTATAGCGCAAGGAAGAAGGATCTAGCGAGCTGCACAAATCTTTTGTCCTATGCGAAGAAGGTGAAGATGAGATCTTATCTTGTTATTATAAGTTTGGCAAGCATGACATTTCTAAACAATATTTCTGAAAACATCACATAATTCTTGGAAAAGGGCTTTATAAGCGTGGACCTTATCAGTAGAACATGAGGCATCGATATGAACATTCTCCACGAGTCTAGGTTTAATGGATATGTCGAGAGGGACGGTAGGTTAAATGTTTCTCAATTTCCATTCGTACAAAACATCGTGTGTTGACTCACGAACCGAAGAAATAAAAACAACAGTCGACGAAGTCGAAATCTGTTGATAACTCTCTATGGTATCACATTCTAGGAAGAGAATGGATCGATGATGCCCATTTTCCCAGGGAGTTTCCTCCATAGACATGACCGAAATGAACATCTCATCAGTAGGAAATATCACATGAAATAGATCAAGATATGAATCACAGAGAGAAGGAGAGGAAGGGGTTGCCGATTGAATAGCTTGATAAGAGGATTCGACTGGACTTAAAGGCATATTGTTGCCGTAATGGAGGTAATCAGCAGGGCTAGGTACTACCCATGGGTCATATGACTCAGGGGTTTCATGAACATTGGTGGATATCATGTTAATAGAGGAAACAAGGGGGGGGAATATCGAGTGGTGGGATTGGAAGCCTACCCATCAAATTTGAATCTTTCAAAAGACCCACTCTGACATTCTCGTAACCAAGAGGTGTCTTTGAGATAAAAGGAATGTTGCTAGTACGAGAATCGGAATTAAAGAAGGCCAGTTGGTCAACAGTAACAACCTTTCCTTGGTGTGGGAAACATAACACACAAAAAAGGGTAGACACAACTGCGTGCATGGAATCAATCCAGCTATGACTGAGTAAAAGGTTATAATCAAGAGGTTCATCGAAGACCTCAACCTCGACATTGACCGATTTACCTCCCAACGTAATAGACAATGAGGGAAGAACACCGTAAGGTTTAAAAACTATACCATTGAAGGCCTTAAGTGTATTGTGTGATTCAGTGAGGGTAGGAGAGTCAATAGCTTTCCAACAGGTGACAGACATAACGCAAGTCAAGGCTCCTTCATCAATAACGGTTTTACAAATATTCTTGTTTTCAACAACAACTTAGATCTGAAACGCTAATTGAGGAGGAAGCCTTGGAACATGATCTTCCAAGTCAAAGATTATTAAATTGGTATCCATGGGAACAATTCAACCGATGGCCTTTAACAATGCCTTCCGTTGAGCCAGACAACTTTGAAGGACTTCAAGGGCTGACATCGCATAAGGTGCTTGTGCAAGACATTCTACAATACTGTAGTTTTGGGCAACACATGTGTGAGGATTGAACACAAACTTTCAAACAACGGCCTTGGGAAGAGGGAAAAGAACTGTATCGAGACCTGGTCTTTCGAGATAAAGAGGACCGTCAGGAGGTGAAGTTGGAGGAGAAGGTTGAACAAGGAAGGTGGTATATCATCAACTTTCTCTTTTGACAAAGAGTAATCTTTGGCTCGAGTTGCGACTACAACTTCGTTCTTTTTAGAATCACCAGTACACATAAGGACATAAGATGAGGTAGAAGGAGAAGCTTGGTCATGAATGACTAGTTGGGCTTGTTGCTAAGAACAGAAAAGGTTATGACAAAGAAACATGCATAGAAGGCTTCCCGGTCCCTTGGAGGAACTTAGTAACCTCAACACGTCTTGGGAAATATTTCGTGTAATGATCGTCACCACAAATGAAGCAGGGGTAATGAGGTTTACGTTTATCTTTCTCATCAACGATTTGCGTTTTGGCTTTATCAGATTGCGAATTATTATTCTTTTCCTCCTTGTTCTTACCCTTCCCTTTCTTTTTATTTTGGTTTTTCCCGACAGGCGTGGATTGAACATAATTAACCTCGACAGTCTTACCAGTGGAAGGAGTAGGAGTAGGAATATTTTGTGCATTAGAATTATTAGATCTGGGATTAGTGTGACTGACGTGTGCAAACTGGGTCTCAACATGAAAGGTGCCAATCACACCATCAACAACATGAGAAGCCGCTGGAGGTGTTGGGGTAGGATTTGTGGAAGGACGAGGAGCATCAGGGATTAAATCACAAAGTGTTCCCGTTTGTGAATAAACGAGATCTAGATACCAAGCACGACTAATCTCCCTCTCTTCAGTGAAAACACCACCCATGGGGACATCACGAGTAATAGGTCCAATGAGTGATTTGGTGAACCACTCGGCCAATAGTTGATTAGGGAGGGGAACTTTGATTAAACGTCTTCTCATCCTCCACTTATGGATGTGATAAAAAATATGAGTGGACGAGGATTTCTTAAAAGAACTCAAAATTTTGGTTCTTGTCTCATATCAAATTGGCAACTGGTAATGTGTCAAAAAGGCCATGGCTAGAGTGTTAAAGTCATTGAAGAATCCTTGCGGTAACTCTATGTACCATTTGGCTGGTGAACCCGTGAGAGTTCATTGAAAAAGTCGTAATCTGATGGAGTCACCCATCAAGGAGTTAGATGAACACCACAAATGAAAATTCATAACATGATTATTCAGATCCTCTTCTGCTCAACTGCCAAATTTAGGAATGTCGGACGGTAACTTGGCCGATATGAGGGGCTAATAAGGAGAATGTAAGATAGGATCATTAAAAATCCTAGACAGATCAAGTAAATCCAAAGTAGCTAGAAAAGGAAACTATCAATTCACTTGAGGAAACTAGAAATTTTGAGGAGGAAGCCCCGTAGGTATACCATTAGGACCATAAGCAGTCTGCAGGTAATTAGACAGTCCTAACAGATTCAACTGTGGAGGATTTTGAGGCATATATCCCACAGGGTTGGGTTGATTAGGGATGTTCCCCTAGAAAGGAACATTAGATTGAAAGTTTTGACCCCAAGTGGGATTCAAAGAACCTGGATATGGTTGGACAAGGTTAGGGGGTACTAAAGAATTGACTTGAGGGTGTTTCCCCCCAGACGACTATAGATTTCCTTGGAAAGGAAGGTTCCAAGGTTGAGATTGTAACACAGGCGTGTTTTGTCCATAAAGTAGGTTATGGACTCCAACCTAAGGTTGCCCCCCAAGTTGAGGTTGTGCCCCAATCTGAGGTTGACCCCCTATATTGAGGTTGACCTCCAACAAAATATGGAAACCAAAAGTGATAGAAATACTGGTGCCTCCAACTGGATTGGAGCCACTAGGGCCTGGATGATGATATCCTCCTAAAAAAGGTGGAGGAGGAATGTAAGGCCCTCCGGAGATAACCTGGGCAGGAGTAGGAACAAACTAACTCGCAATGTTATACCCAGAAGAAACAAAAAGTACAGAACCTTCAGATGGAACCTGGGTAGGGATAGAAATGGACGTATTCAGAGCTCTGTACCTAGGGGGAAGTTATGTATTTGGTATAGATGGAAGTGGTGTTCCAATTGGATCTTGGGTGACAACCACATTTTCGGTAGAAACCGTGATAGCTTGTGGGACCATAATAGAATGGGCCATCTGGAGAGGAAGGATCGAGTGAGAACCGACCAACAACTGGTTTGAAACAATGGTGACACTACTGGTAGTAACAATAAAATGGTCTGAAGGTATCGTATAGGTAACAAATGTATCATGCATTTTTGATGCCATAGGTTGATCAGGGATCGCTCCTAGGTTGCCGTAAATATCACGTACTGTCAAAGGAACAAAACTAGAATTGGAAGTTCCAACAGTGTGAGCCAAGGTCCTAAATGATTCACTATGAAAAAGTGGATCCTCTACTCCACACCCAGCGTTGGGTTCAATAGGTACTCCAGTATTGTCAGCGACAACAATTTCTCCTGATGAATTCATCCGGAGCAAATGCATTTCCTATCTAATACTCAATAAAGGATTTGGGGGAAGTTGGAAAGCTTCTAAGGAATCCGAAACAATTCGAAATCCTTCCAAAGAGTGTGTGCTTCCAACTTCAGAAGCTACTTCATTATTGACTACTCCACGAGGAGAGCCTTCTGGTGAGTTAGGAAGCAAAGGTTGGTAACCTTCCGGATCTTCCAGGGTAGCCCTTACATCCTACATGAATGACGAAGGCCGATGTTGACTAAACCAAGTAAAGAATGAAAAAAATCTATGGCCAACTAGAGAAAACAAACAACACTCACTAATAACATCTAGGAATCAAACCAAGCAAACAAACCTTCTTATTCTGAAGTCACTAGTTGGTGATGATATCCAACGCCGCGAAATCAAGACAAGAAGGGGTTGGGATAAGCGGGTGGAAAATTTACTTTGACGACCTGCTTAACAGACTTACACCCTGGTGCAAGGTCCCACACATAATCATGGGTATACCCTCCAAGGAGCCTGAGTGAGTTTGGCCAACATCGCTTCCAGGTACCGTGAAGACTTTCCCCTCCATAATCACCTTGTATAAAGACCCTAAAGAGATAGGCTACTAAGGTTACCAACCACAACAATGATGCATGGGGAAACAATCGATAGTCCAATCCATGTGCAAAGCTAGGGTATCTAGCTCGAAATCAACTCGAAAGGCTTTCACTCATAATTGTGGGTATACCTTCAAGTGACCCCCAATAATATGCACAATCTCTACACCAATACCAGCAAAGAAGGGTAAGTAACTCCGCCAGTCTTAATGCGACCTCGTGATTGACCCTTGTCTTAGATGGGCTTCCCAGGACAAAATGTAGTAATTGGATTTGAACTCTCCCTATCACAAGATACTATTGTGTGTTTTGATGCTTTGGAGAGTATTCCTTACAACCTATTCCAAAGCGCTATCCTAGCTAATGTTGGTGAAAAAGATCCCTAGAAAATAAAAGTTACTAATAAATTTTAAATTTACACTGTATTTTAGAGGCTGTTGCTTACTAAAAAAAGGGAGATGGAAGTGAAACTGATGAAGTTGTGACCTTGACCCAATAAAATGCAAAAAGAGATGAATGTGCATTTTTTCAATTCAATGAACTCTAGTTACAGTAGGGAGAAGGTATTTCTTTTGAAGTACATCAAGCTACAAATTACAATTTCTTAATCTCGAATGAAAACAATTCAAAATAATCACGAACTACAATTTTTCCAATCTCTTCTCTTTACAAATATTTCGAATGTAAATTTTTTCTTATGAGAGATTAATAAAAAGAATAAACAAATTCAGTTCTTCCTTTTCAAGACAAAATTGGAGATGTGATGACGAAAGGAAAACGTAATCCAAGAAAATCAAGACATTCTCAACACAATTCCCAAATCAAATTTGTAACATAGACAAAAAGAAAAAGACAAGAAAACCTTTTGACATAAGCAAGCAAAAAGTGTTTCTTAATCAACAATTAATCTGACAAACAAAATGAATCCAAAACTTAAAACAAACTGAATACCCTTCGTCAAACAAGCACCTAGATCAAGATCTGAGATTATATCCTTGTGACAATGAGCACAAGCAAAAACTTGCAAAATGCAAAGAAAGACTCTCAATCACTGAAAACCAAACACAAGCAAGCTTTAAACTCAGGAATCAATCACACATGGGCATAAGAAGTTCCCCCAGGATACTAAGGAAAATCTGGGTGGTAAAAGACAAAATGACTCACTCCATCAAAATCTATAGGAGTTGTCACAGGCTGGGTATGGGACACAGGGCGACGAGCTGAGGTCGTCGCAGGCTGCTAGTAGGGCACAGTGCGATGTCGCTGCACTGGATTGGTCAAGCAGAGAGCGATTTTTAAGGGTCGTTGCAGGCTGTCAATAAGACATAGTGCGATGATATCTATAAATGAAGAAAAATTGGGAGAAAGACAAAAAATCTAAATGAACTTCCAAACCGAGGGAGTCTAGATGGATCACCCACAGACTCAGAGAATGAAATTTATTAGAGGAAGGCAAGCTAAAGGAAAATGGTAAGAAAAAAATCAAAAGGAGGTCGAATCCCCAGTATGGTTGCCAATTTTGTTATGGGACTTATCGGTAAATGCGGACATAAACATATCTCCCTAGATCCACCTAGATCTAGAACAAAACAAAACATAATATAATGCTTTCCCTAAGCTCTAATCATTGAGTTTACTATTTAACAAGAGATAGGTAACATACCATTTAAATATCACTTCCTCTTGTCATTATCATCATAACTCCACTCCAGTGCTCCTGTGATATTGAATCTACAAGGGAACACAAGCCAACCAAAGTGAAAACAATAATACACTCAATGAGAACTTATGTATGTGATCAAGGAATCACACAATAAAACAAAACAAGTTTTATGGGAAAGAAACATACCACTGTATTATATAATAATGAAAGTGGAGATTACAACCAAATCCTTGATGTTGCAAGGTTCCCTTCCGATGACCCTTCGCTCCAACACACACACTTGCTCCAATCTTGAATGAAGAAGATCTACAATGACTTGATGAACTGAAATGAGGCTCTCAAGAATGATCCAATGCATAACTCTCCATACAGTCTTATCCTATTCAACCTTCATTAACCTTAGCCTTTTCCATGAGAAATCCCTCTTTATATAAGGGAAATAGAGATGGTTAAAGAGATTAGGATGATCCCAACAAATCAGAGAAGCGAGTAATATCCCAACCATACGAATTCCACCTCATCTTCTAGAAGATCCCCTTCTAGAACTTTCGTGAAACTTGACCTTTTCTTAGTCTTTTGACATCATCACACCCTAGCTATAGAGCAACCTACAGAGACGTCGCAACCCATATTTAGAGCAGAGGGTGATGATCAGGCATCATCACACCCTTCATATGGTGCAGCCTACGACAACCTTCTTTAATAGTGTTTTTGAGAAGAGAAAGTTAGTCACTTTCCTCATGAAGAAAGTCTCTTTTTGGGAACATGAACACATGTTGTCAATGGACCACTAGGATTACCAAAATAATGTGTAACAACCATTACATTTGATCTCCACATATTTCAAAAGTATCTCCACAAGACCCCTTACTCAACTCAAGGATCTACTACAACCTCAACAGTACACACCACAAAACAGACAAACCTCTCCTCATCCTAATACATTCTACTTATACAAAACTGGAACAAAGCCCTTACAAAAACCCTAACCCTAAGTGGATTAGGTTTGTCCACTTTATCCTTGACTTAATATCGGCTGGTCCTCAATCCAACTGTTGCTCCTAGTCTGCGCTTGTCCACTTTCCAACTGCTCCGCAACAGTTTGTCCACATTGTAACTTCTTTTCTCAGCGTTTCTTTTCTTCTAATTCCCGCATGCTCCCTATTTTCTGGCGCTGCTTTGATTCCTTCAAAACTTCCTTGTTTCTCCCCAAAATTGGCCTGCGCGAACAATAGAGGACGATGAAACCACCTAAAGCCACACTACATAGTTGTCAGCATTCTGCAACGCCAATTCAGGAAGAAGTCCCGTGAATAGTAGTAATCGACCCAAGTATAGCAAATTGTCATAGAATTAGACGACACAGAACAAAAGGAAACATACAAGCATGAAAAAAGCACAACGATCCAAAAACACATCAAGAAGGAGAACATCAATGTGAAGCACAAAGAAACAATTCTTTCTACGTAGTAAGAACCTGGTTATGGTGATAGTTATGATACTCAATAAACAAGAAAACCATCCACCTGAATTATAGAGGGAATTTAGGAAGGAGTTCCACGCTTATTCAAGCAAGCAACACGTAGAATGCAGGCAAAATTTAGTAGTATGACACTAGTAACGACAAAGGAAACATTTGACACACTGGAAGACGACTTGAGTGGCTCAAGACGAGCCACATGTGATTTTTGGGGGCCTGTTGGAGAGGAATTTTGGATAAGTTTCAGGATCTGCGCAAAAAGGAGGTCAAAGGGGTAAAAGGCAGTTATAATATGGACCATGATTCATGACGAAGAATATGAAAATGAGGCATGACATAATAGTGCGCAAAAGGAAGAAAATAGTTATAAACTGTAGGGATTGGGGACATTTTGTCCACTTTTATAATGGGTTTTGGGGGACACTTTGTCCACTTTTTGTAATGGGATTAGCCCTATTAGTATGTATAAAAATGTAAGAAAGGAGATAGGGGAGGGAGGTGAGAGTGAGAATGTGATATCATACGTAAGTTGCGATTGCTTTTTGGGTAAGGGAGTTGAGCAAGGGAATAAATTTGTAGTATGGCTAAGGAGTGAACTTGCATTACAGTAGAATGACTAGGTAGGTTTGGAATGATATTACTGTTGCATATTTTGTAGCGCAGTGCACAATTTTAAGAAGCTATGAATGAATAATATAAGAAGCCATCCATTGTGGATGTAGCCCAAGTTGGGTGAACCACGTAAATATGTGTGTTATGGTGTTTCTATTGATTCTTGATTTATGTTGAATGAATGGATCATATATGATGTTGTAATGTTGCACATATAATATAATTTATGACATGATAACTGCTAACTATGAACACTGCGCATGTAAGTAAAGGGTCCGAATGATGCCTCACTTCCCCTTAGCACTGTAGAACCTTGGTTCCTGCAGCCCCTCTAGATGCCTCAATTGAGAATTCACTTGCTTTGTAGGTGATGCCGAAAGGGCCAATGTCTAAGGGTTTTGTTGGTATTTGACTGATTAACCCTGGGTCTTCCCCCTGTGCACCAACACATTGATTCAATATTGATAGTCTTCACTTAGGCCTCCTACTTCGTGGTCCACTTTTGTTGGACCAATGGTACTTTGGTAAGAGTAAATAGTCCTTGAATGAACCATTCCTTATGTTTCATCTCATGGATTGGGTAAAATATTATTGATCAGATCATAGAAGAACTAATCCTACTCCTAGGCACTCTTGGAAATAATCTATTTCATCTCCTTTATCTTGACACAACTCCAAAATTTAGCCACAAATATTTCTTTCACTTCATCCACATTCTTAGGTTTACCTTGGGGGTTAGTTTGGACAAACTTCATACAACACTATAGAGTCCCCCCCACAAAGAGGTTTGGAACTCTACCGGTTTGGTGTCTAGGGTTGTGACCCTTTTTTCCTTCTAGATTGATGCACAAAGGAACCAATGTTTCTATGCGTCACTATCACCTTTTCCTAAAAAATTAGGAAGGTGCATTGTTGCAATGTTAGTTTCTCCAACCATGCCGTCAGCTGGATTGTTCACTAAAATAAAACCCTTGGGGATAGGTTGGCTAACTAGACTAGTCCCTTCTCCTGAACTAGAATTATAACTTACTATTGTACTCCTACTACTACTAGTATTTCCACCTAACTTGGTTTTTTTCCATTGCTATTCTTCACTCCATTATTATAAGGTGCTTTTAAACCATAACCAAAAAAGATATTAATGACTACCTCAATTTTTTGAAGATGTGCAACATGTGGTGACTATTTCAGGTGGGCTCCACCATCCTTAGTTTGTACCTTGCCTAGTGCTTATCTTTCTTCTATTTCAAATAATTGAAACATATCACTGAGCACATTTCCCTCTTACAACGCAATGATGGTTCTCTTCTTTGTGATTTGATTTCCATCGCATGCAAATTCTTACTGTACTATCCCCAATCCATTCAACTCAACATGCTCACTTTGTTTCTCCATTCCATCCATAATCTCTTCCAACTCTATAGACACCCCTCCTCCATTAAATTTTCTCTTTAGATACTCTTCTACTACCTATCCTCACTCTTTCAATGAGTAGTTGGCCTTTTATTTTTGTTTCCACAACCCTTCCAAATCATTATGATGTG
>SNQJ01S0183021.1:11845-22241 GCA_010110895.2 Picea sitchensis | reverse complement strand
TGATTTGATCCCATCCTTGATCGATCCCTTTCTCCTGTTAGAGAGTGCAACCCAAGCGGTTGATCTATTTCCACCTGTCGACCCCATTCTCCCCTTGGAGAATGTAACCCAAGTGATCGATCGGATCTAGTCATCACTCGATCCTACTCTCCCACTAGAGACTAAACCTGATACTGCTCATTTTTTTCTTGTTGATACAAAATCTAGCATGCTAGGGGGAATTCCTCCTTCTCTCATGGAACCTCCTCCAAGTAATGAGGCCATCCTTTTTGATTGGTGTGTGCTAACTGGACCTCTTCTTACCTCTCACATTCCTTTCAATATTACAGTACAAGTTTTTGGTCGGGACGTTCCTCAGACACTGATGGACGAAGGTGTGTCTGTTAGTATTTTTTCCTCTATTGCTTGGAAATCTTTGGTTTATCCTCAGCTTGTGTCGGTTATGTAGAATTTGTTAGCTTTTAATAGAATAACCAATGAACCTTTAGGTATCCTTCCTCAATTTATTGTAACTTTGGGAGGGAAAACCGTCTTTATTGATGTTATGGTAGTCCAAGACCCCTTGGATTTCAATTTACTCCTTGGGCGAGATTATTTCTATTGCATGAAATCTATCATGTCCACTCTCTTTTGTATGATATCTTTCCCTCATGATGAAAGAATTGTGACTATTGATCAACTTTCATTCGTTGGTCCTGACTTGACCTCAATGACCTCCCTAAATGGTTCTTATATGCAGACGGTATCGCTCCCACCATAGATCAATTATGTGGCATTGTCTCCCATGCCTTCAGCTGCCGATGAAAATGAGCCTCTCACTGTAAGCTCAATATCTTGTGAATTGGATCCAGTAGTTGACATGGTGATCTCTTCGGTAGGGCTATTGGAGCATGACCTCCTTACCCATATCGTAGCCCTCAACATGTGTTCTTTCCAGAGTGTGTTTCTTCCATCCAGTGAAGATCTCTTCGAAGCCATGATCGAGTTTTTTCCCTTGACATGGTGTCCTTATGAAGCATTGTCCTCTTGGAAGCCATGATCAAGAAGAGAGCCTTGAGCATGGTTTTATGATTTCAAGCTCGTTAAAAAATGAAACCATCTACGAGGATAGTTTTGCGTCACTGTGGAAACCTCGTTAAAAAATCAAACATAAGTTTTGAGCATGGTTTTCTGATTTCAAGCTCATTAAAAAATGAAACCAGCTTTGAGCATGGTTTTTTGATTTCAAGCTCATTAAAAAATGAAACCAGCTTTGAGCATTGTTTTATGATTTCAAACTCATTAAAAAATGAAACCAAATTTGAGCATGGTTTTCTGATTTCAAGCTCATTAAAAAATTAAACCATATTTGAGCATGGTTTTCTCATTTCAAGCTCATTAAAAAATGAAACCATCTTTGAGCATGGTTTTCTGATTTCAAGATCATTAAAAAATGAAACTAGCCTTGAGCATGGTTTTCTGATTTCAAGATCATTAAAAAATGAAACCATCTTTGAGCATGGTTTTCTGATTTCAAGCTCATTAAAAAATGAAACTAGCCTTGAGCATGGTTTTCTAATTTCAAGCTCGTTAAAAAATGAAACCAGCTGGGAGGATAGTTTTCACGTCTCTGTAGCAACCTCATTAAAAAAAGAAATAGAGCTTACGAGCATAGTTCTTGTTTCTGTGTCAAACTTGTTAAAAAATGAAACAGAGGTGTGGGGATTGAACCTGGATTCATCATCATAGTTCTCCTCATATGTTAAGCTCATTAAAAAATAAAACAACCCGTATCAAGCATATTTTTCTTCTCTGTGGCAAGCTCATTAAAAAATGAAATAGATTTTCCCTCTCTTCGATTGAATCAAGTACTTCGTTACATATAGTATTTGAAGCTTCTTTTCCTCCCCCTATTCCATTGGATGAACTGAAGCTTGGGGGGAAATGCTTTCAGCCTCTGGACTTCATGCTAAAGTTTCCTCTGGTTCAAGCTTGTGTAAAAATGAAACCAGGTCCAAGCATAGTTTTGGCTAGTTTTAAGCTTGTGTAAAAAATAAAATCTATCCCAAGCATAGTTTTGTTTTGTTTTAAGCTTGCGTAAAAATGAAAACAATCCCAATCTTAGTAATTTTTTATTTCTCATGCTTGTAAATCAATGAGAATGTAACCGAGTATACTTTTATCACTTTTTTCGGACTCGTAAAGGTTATATGAAAAAGGAACCCCTTAGAGTTCCCTTTAAGATCCTTTTAGACTCTCTAAACATGAAAAGATTGTCGAGAGATCTTATTCTTTTCACGCTCGTTAAAGTATTTGAAGAAAACATCAGTTGAGTGGTAGTTTATCTCTTTTTTGGTCTCTTCAGACTAACTTACGAAAAAGGACCTGATGGAGTTCTCTTTAAATTCTTTCCAGACTCTCTAAAAATGAAAAACCCCTGAGTTTTCTCTCTTTGGACTCGTAAAACAAACATCGAAAGGCCCAAATGGGACCGAACCACTCCTTCCTAGGGTTTGTTAAATATACTTCGAAGGACTCATCCGAAGGATGAGCTTACAGTTCAAGCATATGTTATCCTCCTCAAGCTTGTGTAAAAATAAAGAGGTACTTGCCAGAAATGGTGGGGGGGGGAATTGGGAAAGAAATGTGTCTAAACCTGTATTCTATGGAAGAGTTTCTTTTGAACATGACACCCTTTAAATCATTTGTTTCTATGTTGGAAAATTCGCTTGTCTCCTTATCATACTCCCTTATAAGATTACAAATTGGTCTGCAATCCCTATTGTTGTTTCAATGTTTCCAAGACAGTTGTCATGTCATCAATATGCTCAAAGAGAAGTTCAACCCAAAAATCCTTCTATTGCGTCGACCATTTCTACAGTCCTTAAGCCTTCTATTGTGTTGGCCATCCTTAATTCAGTCTTGAATCACTTGTTACTCTGATCTACCTCAAATCGTTTTACCTTTTTCATTTCATTGATGGGGGATATATTAAGGCCCTCCTGTTACGAGTCTTTTCCTATTGACTCCAAATCATTATCCAGGAATTAGACTTAGAAACTAATTGTTACCTTGGAACTTGCATGCCTCAATGGTAGGTTTCCTTGCTTTCGACAGTGGGTTTTCATTATTGACCCCTGATCGAGAGATTTCGCCGAGTGTTCGACTTCAACTCACAAATTCATACCCGTTGGATTGTACTAGTGTACCTTGGGAGTCATTGAAATTAATAGTGATTTCCCTCACACTTTTTAATGGTATACACTAATGATCGGTAATCAAGTGGTTTCCACCATGATCAACTTCATCACATGTATTCACATGGTTAGATTCGTACTATAGAGCGGTGGAGATGAAGACCATGAATCCTTTCTGATAGATTCAGATTGCATTGGAGTATATTCATATTGTACTGGTGCATAGATCCATAGTGTATGTCTCGTGGCTATGTTCAAATTTGAGTCTTTAACACATAGATCCACAATGGTTTTTTGGTGGCTATGTTCAGATTTGAGTCATATTGGCATGGATCCATAGTGTATGTTTGGTGGCCATGACCTGTCTTACTTGACATTGATATTTTCATGCCGAAATATATGCTTTGACTCATTTGTATTATCAGTATGGGAATGCCTACCTCAATGATGATATATTATTGTACTTTATTTCCTTGTTTGTTGGCAGGTTTCTGACCAGCATGTTCCTTGTTCACTACACACACTCGACAAAGTATTTCACCTATCACTCTATTCTAACTTCATACTTTGGGGGGCTCTCTATTACACATTATTTTTGTCATCCCTATGAATATTAATGATGTAAACCTATATGTTGTCTTTAGAGGGATTAGTGGCCTGAATTCCTGAAGAAAGAAGGGAGAAGAAATTCGCCTAAGAGATGAAATCATATTTTCCTTTGTAAAAACCCTAGTAAAGAGGATCCTCGCACCCTGTCTAGTTATAGGGGTGTGACGATCCTAGATTGTTACTTTCTATACTATACATGGTCTGTGACGTCATCGCACTCTGCTCAAGGATAGAGGTGTGGTGATTTTTGTACGTGGGAAAAACGAGCACCTTCTCGATGTTTCTAGAAGGAGAATCTTCTCTGGTGAGGTGGCCTCCGATCGGTTTGGATCTTACTCACTTTTCTGATTTAGTGGGATCATCCTAACCTCCTCACCTTATCCTCTTCATCTTATAAAAGGAGAGGATCTCTCATGGAGAAAGTTATCTTGGAAAAATTAGATTAGATTGAGTTGGCTATAGATTAGTTGGAAAGTTCTTGAGTTTTGTAGCTTGGAGTTTTTGGAGCATGTACGTTGGCTTTGAGATTTTCTTTGTCAAGATACATTCTTGATCTCAGAATCCATGGAGCAGAAGTGTGTGGGAAGCAAGAAACTATTCGAAGCAACTTGACAACATCAAGGCATCTAGTTGTATCTTTCTTCCACATTCTTTAATACAGTGATATATTTCTTTCCCATAAAATTGGTCTTATTTTATTGTATGACTCCTTGATCACATACATAGGTTTTGTTGAGTATAAATTGTTTCTTTCACTTTTTTGGCTTATGTATTTTTATAGGTTCAACATCTCATAAGCCTTGGAACTAAGTGAGGATGACACTAGCGAGGACAAATGACATTTAGAAAGTATGTCATTTATCTCTTGTTAGTTAGTATGCTTGATAATTAAAACTTAGGGAAAGTTTTATATTTTGTCTTGTTTAGTTCTAATTTCGGGGTGAAACTAGGGAGATCTATTTTTGTCTGCACTTACCGATTTGTCTGATAACAATGGGTAGATAGTACCATAGGGTTTTTCCTAATTTGTGCACCTTTTGGAATATAAAAGTGCCTTGTAAAAATGGTGATTATGAAGCATTGTAATGGTTCTTTAAGCCACTCTTGAGTGAGGAGAGTGAGAGGCATTATTTTGTGCCTTAATCCTTCATTAGCTTCTTTGTAATCATGATGTAAATAGTGGGTTGAGACGATTTGCCTACGCCATTTTGGCGATTCATTGTAAACTTGACCAAGAGTGTAGTTATAAGCTCTTGGCAAGTAAGGTACTCTAAAGATTAAAGTACAGGTCATCAACTACAGGTTGCAAGATTATGCAGGTGGGATTCGGCATTTCAGCTCCGAAGAATAGAGGTGAAGGAGACAATAAATGTGCCTTTCCAAACATTTTCTTTGTAGTGGTTGCAAGTGTCGGCTTTGCATTCTGATTCCGAAGTATGCATGTGAAGGAGTCTTGAAAGAATGTTCCTTTGAGGACATTTGCATACATATAGAGTTGATACTTTTGGAGACCAAAAGGTTCTTTGTGGGGAGGAGTGATCCAAACAGATTTCCACATAGAGAAGAACCTTACTCTATTCACCAAGTTAATTTGCAGAGTGGTGGAAGGTGGTAAACTTATATGTTTTGAGTTTTATATTTCTCATGCATTTTATTAATGCTTTGTGAGGAAATGGTCTCTTGCATCCTTATGATTTATGAGATTCTCATTCATATTATTTATGCTTTATGATATTATGAAAAAATCATACATTATTATTCATTATTGATGTAAAATGATTAATACTTGTGATGGAAATTAGACTCATGTATTTATCATTAAATTATCACTTTCGAAATTGGTTTTTATGTGAGAAACCACCTCACACCAATTTGCCATTATTCTCAATTATAGGTTGAGAGAATCAAGGACATGGATGAGGATTCTTTGGGTGGTTTTGAGACTTTTCCCTTTATGTACTTGAAGATGGTTTGAGATCCTACATTCATGGATCTTTTTTTCCCTCTTTTGTAATTAGATCCTATTATTGTGGATCTAGGAGTTAATGCTCTTTCTTAAGAGGGAGTGAGGAAAAACTATATAATTCCTTATGTGAGCCCTTTGTAAGGGGGGGGAGTAAGAGGAGAGTAATGGATATTTAATGAGTGGAGTTAGAAATCCATAGTTCTACTACTCCTAAGTTTTGAAAGACTCATTCATGTAAGGTATTATCCTTCTTGATGTATGAAGAGGTATGAGTGTGAGAAGTCTTCTTGAATCCTCATTGACGGAGAAGACATATCTTATGTAATCACTTATGAGAAGGTCCCAGCATCTTTATAAGAAGGAATGAAAGAGATTTTTATTCCAATTGAAGCAGGTTCGAAGACGTATCCCAGGAGGGGTGAACTCCATTACCAACATTGGTTGTCTCTCTTTCTTGTATTTTACATGTTCTTATTCCATTTGAGTTCGTGTATGTTATGTATTCTTATTTAAAAAGCATGGTTAATCATGGATTCATAGTCCCTTTCATCCTTATGAAAATATTTTGTCAGAAAATGATTCTTAATTGAAAACTTGTATAAAGTACTCACTCATTTTCATATCACTCTGAGTATATATCTTTTGTTGTAGAAAACAACATGGGTAAATATCTCATGAATGTAAGGCTCTAGAATGACATTAAATGACAGATTCAAAAGGATAATTATGAATTTAGGATGCAACTACAATATCTCGAGGAGGAGAAGTAGAAGCTTCAGGATCGATTGATATGTCATGAGGAATTCCATAGAAGTATTTTTCATGAGTTGGAAAGAAATTTGTAGACTAAGGATCAAATATTGGCACCATTCCATGAAGTTGGGCAAGTAGAGAATGAAAAGTATCCAATGCAAGAGAAAATTTCTCCTTCAAATGGTATGATCGAGAAAGATGACTCCTTGTATTCTTCTTCTCCCCGTCAAGATGGAGAATTATCAAGGATGCCTGAAGTAAGGAGAACTTCAGATGAAGAGGTCCTTCATAAGTAGTTAGTATTACCTTCAATCTTAGGTAAAGGTAACAGATGTAAGACATCGCTTGGAAGAGATGTGCAATCTAAAGAGGGAGTGAAGACATTTTTCCACTATTAATATTGGTATCAATGTATGGTCTAAGTATCCATGTTATTTCTATGGAACTAGTAACCATAATATGGTGGAATGTCGAGGAAAAGGTCTTTGCAAGAAAATCCATCCAAGAAGAAAACCAAGGGAAAAGTCATTTCTCAAGACAAAGGAAAAGGGGGAATGACAAGAAGGTATCATGGTTCCAAGATGGGAACAAGACACTCTGCTCTTATTGTGGTAAGAGTGGGTATAAGATAGAGAAGTGTTGGGCACTCTATCCACACTTATGTCTGAAGAAGAACCAGGAAGATGTAAGGATGCTTACAAGAAGACATGTAGCATCTCCAAGTGAAGTTAATAGTCTTGCTGAAAGATTCGAGAAATAATAATTCTTAATGGATGGTATTAACAGTGTGGCATATGAAGACATCGAGGTATGGTTTTTGGACAACAGGTCATATTTCCACATGAAAATAATGAGAACAAGATTCCTTACTTTCTCTGAGATCGACACATATTGCTATGTAGGATTTGGAACTAACACCAACCAAGTAATAAGAGGGTTTGGATATGTAAGATTCCATCTTGATTCGGGAGTATTTATGGGAGTATAACATATGTGATATGTTCCAGATTTGAAAGTAAACATATTCTCAGTCGCAACTTTCAAAGGTGAAGGATATGCAGTCATGTTCTGAGATGGAAAAGTACTTGTGTATTCAAAGGAAGCTACTCAGGACACGACAATAGTGCTTGGTGTTCGAAAGGAGAGGTTATATAGGTTACTAGGAAGACCTATAATTGGATCTAATGGTTTCTTAGATTCAAAATCATATTCAATGTCATATTCAACATCAATGTCAGAGGCATTGTTAGAGACAGGAAGTTGTGAGACTCCTTCCAGTAAAATTGGAAGAATGATTCCATGAAGAAAACCACCTATCAGAAAAGATTTCATTGTAAATATGTACATTAGTAAATTTGCAAGATAGTATGCATATGTAAATTCCTTTTAAAGTCTATTTATATAGTTGTATTATAAGTCTTGTTAGACACTCACTAGAGAATGTTAGAGTGAGAGGAATCTTGTAAAGGTTTCTATATTTCCACTTTATTCAAGAGTGAGAGAAGTCTTGTAGGGATTTCTATATAGCCTCTTTTTGAAAAATTATAATTGTGAGAGGGATCTCGTAGGGATTTCTAAAGCTTTCAACAGTAGTAAAGACAATAATAATTGTCTTATTATCATCTAAAGAATTCATATGGATCAAATTTTCTAAGTTACATTCTTATTCTAAAGAACTGAAGGATGAGGAACATAAGAATGCAGGTAGTTGGAACATGTATATCAAGAGCAGGAAGAGCATCAAAGCTATGTAAATATTCCTAGATTGGTAAATAAATAGTCTTCTTTGTAGACATAAGAGGTAATTTCACTTGTAAATATCTATTCATAAGCATCTCCAAGATGTTATGTCATGTTCATGTAGATGTATACCTTGATCATAAACAATTTAAATAGTATAGATTTTTGTGGAAGACATGTTTAGAGTTGCTTTCAAGGAAGGAGAGAGGAAATGGACAAAGAATTCATTCAAAAACTCCTACAAATACATCAACAGTGAAAGAATAGTAAGTCCAAATGGGAAAGGCATAAATCAACATTCGAATTGGTTTCATGAATGTCAATATAGATTTTCTTCAACAGAGAAGGAGATGGGAGTGGATATTGAGTACAAGATTTAGATTTGGATAATGTATAGAATTAGTGAGTAGACTTTTATTATAAAGGAATCAATGAGGAAAAACTAGAACTAGATCTAACTAGCGCCAATAGCCAAGAGCCAGAGTAAGATCCATGTTATAAAGAAGAATATAAAAGTACATTGATCTAGAAGGAAAATTCATGTCCAAGATCCTAAGATGGAGAACCAAAATGAATAAGTCCAAGATAGGAAATTAGTCCCATAATATTCAACAAGGTGGAAGAGTGAAGAAGATTCATCATCACTAAGTTACTAAATAATATCATTTCAGTAAGGTGGAAGAGTGAGTAAGAGTTATCATCACTAAGGTGTTGAAATATTCATACTTTTTGAGGACCAAAAGTTCTTCAGTGGGAAGGTGTGATCCAAGAGGATCTAGAATGCTCACAGAGGTCTAGAAGGATTCATAACGCTCAAAAAGGTCCAAGAGGATCCATAAATGCTCAAAATTTTACCGTCTCAAATGTTCCTTAAAATGAATCCATTGTGTAGAGCTCGTCGATAGCTTTCCAACAGCTCAAAAATCACCTCAAACATATTTTGTATGCAAACGATATAGCCGGTCAAAGTTCTAGTCAACAAGGGAAAAAAAGTCAAAGTCAAAGGTGACACATGTCACCACTGAAAGGGTGACATGTGGCATGACCATACAGGTTGTATGGTATTGAAGTGAAAGTGCCATAGAGTGCCATGTGGTACATTGTACAACTCCCATGGAATCCGACTGGGAAAGTGAAGTGGCATTGACCGTACAGTTGACATGGCATTGATCGTATAGTTGGAAATAAGTGGACCAATTGTAGTATTATAAAAACGTGATCGCGAAGCAATAAAATAAAATAAAAATGTAAATAAAACACATAAGATACACAATACAATAGAAACATAGCTATACATGGTTCACCCAGCAAATCAAGGGATACAACCTACAACAAACCCATTGTAACTTCCTCTTCTTTCTCTCACAGTATCCTATCTTAGACTACAATATTCACAATGATACATAACCGCAATACATTTCCCTCATAAAATAGGGTTTCCTCCTTGGGAAAAAAACCCTAACACAACTTCTACTATCATATATGTGACCTTATAATGAACGATCTAGATTTACCATGAAATTACAATATACATTTACAAGGCAATTTTTCCTTCAGGGCCCCGCTTGCCCTAGGACACCGTAGAGGGGGTAACCCCCCTTTTCACTCCCCCACATGGAGGAGTGTACATTATTCCAGGGTGTAAAGTCTTCATGGGGTATAAAAACAGTTGAAAACAAAGACCTCTGAATCAGGAAGATAATCAGGGTCCACAACCAAAAATCTCCCACTTGGAGACTAATCTCAACAACTCCATCATATTTGGATATGTTGGAATATGATCCTTCTTGGACCTAGCAAATTTCTCATCTTCATCTTCATTCTTGAAGACCAAATGAAACTAAGCAAGAACTCAGATTCTTCCTGGATACTCCCTTTGTGAACATGTCTAGAAGATCCTGGCTAGTGTGTATCTTTTCCAACTTCAAATGTCCATCTTCTAAGGAGGATCATATGAAATGGTACCTGAAATGTATATGTTTAGTATTCAAATGGAAGGCTGAGTTATTTGCAAGATGAATGACACTCTCACTATCAAAATACAACCTTCTATTCTCCTACTTCTTTCCCAATTCTTCCATAAACCTCTGTATCCAAATCATTTATTTACTAGCCTCTATAGCAGCAACATACTCTTCCTCTGTTGTTGAGA
>SNQJ01S0183019.1:0-19052 GCA_010110895.2 Picea sitchensis | reverse complement strand
AATCCTTGAGGATTCTTAGTTGGTTTTCAAGATCATGGGGACTCCTTGCCATAATAACGATATCATCGGCATAAAGAAGAAGATTGATGACTATACCAGTGAGAGTAGGGCCGACACAACCTGCTTTTTCCAAGCATTCTTCTGACTTATCATAATACATTGTATATATATCATTACATTTTACTTATCCTCTTTTATCTAAGTTTTTTTTATTTTTTACATTTTTTGATAAGTTCTTTTGTTATACTTTATTTTATTTTATTTTTATTTTTTGAATGCAATTACTTTAATTTTTTATTTTTATTTTACATTTATCTTTTTTATTTTTTCTCATATTCATATTTTTATTTATTTTTTCTATTAATAATTTTTCCTTATTTTTTATATTCTATCTCTAAATTTATTTATTGTAACAAAAAACTATTTTATTATAATGAATCCCTTTTATTGTACATTCCTTTCTCCCCCAATTGAAAAGTCCCAAAATTATAACCTTCTATATTATATTATTATATGCTAAATATACTTTTATATTTATAAATTCTCTTAAATTCTCATTCTACTTGTCTATTATCTTATCTGGTGTGACCAAACACCGAAGATATCACTAGATTAAATTTATATTTTAATTCTATTTATTATTTTTATCTAAAATATATTTTATTTATGATTTTTAATCTATAAATATCCCTTATTATTTACTATGATTAAAGAAATGTAAATTATATTTCAATTTTTTATTTATTTTAATCCATAAATTTTTAGGTTTTTCATATAAATTATCTCTTTTGAATAATCTTTCAGACACTATGTGTTCACCCAAAACAAGAGAATAAAAACATCTTTTGAATAATCTTTAAGACACCCTGTATTCACCCAAAACAAGACAGTAAAAACATCATGAACATTTTCATGCAAATCCTCACAATAAAACAAAAAATCTGTACAGATCATTCGATTTCAAGATTTTCCAATCATGCCTGAGGTATAAATAGGCATGCCATCTGAACTTGGTGGGAGCCTTATTTACATATTCATTGAATTTTTTTGTTTTCTCTTCTTTTCAATGGATACCAACAAAATTAGAAAATGTTCCTTTAAAAAAAAAATTAAAAACAACAAAATGGTAATTCACAGAAAATAAAAACAACAAAATGGTAGTTCACAGAAAATAAAAACAACAAAAAGGTGATTCACATAAAATAAAAACAACAAAATATTTGTTACATATAACATATGTTATATGTATTACATATAACACAAAAAATAGGAAAATAATTTCTTGTAATTGACAAATGAAAGCACAATACCATAGAGATTAAGCAGCTGCAACCAGACAAAATAACTACCCTTCTCCTTCACCAAATCCACCTTTATTCTGGGCTGTCATGTTCTTCAGAACCTACACACCACATTAACAGAAACAATTACCATTCTGTAATGGAAAAAAAGAAAACCCTAGAAATGAAAAAGGGTCCAAGACTAATCATGCTAGCTGTGTAAGCATGAAATTTTCATTCTGGAGAGTTGACACCATCTCTTCCAATTTGATAATTAAAAATTAATGCAAAATGAAGGACCATAAATACAAGATGCATTTAAAAAATAAATGTAAATGGACTTCTGCACTAAAAGTCTAAATTAGATGCGGAGTAGTTCAATTTTCTACCAAATATTAAAATTATTAGTCAACTCGATTTTGTCTTTCTAGAGATCTACTAAAATCAAGCAGGTTCCTGGTCATTCAACAATCCAAATCTCTTTCACCACTTCACGGTGAATGCATCCGATAGAGTATTTTAACAAGCCTCTCTAAGGGCCAGGAGCTACTCCTCCTTGGATGTGGAATGGTTGAAACCCCAATATGCGCTTTCCTGACCCCGGGCTCAGGCTTTATGGATATGGAAGCAGTGGGGGCGCCACCAAGAGCAGCGGTTGAACCCGTATCACCACCACCCCATTAGAGTAATTTTTTTTCAGTTGATTGATTGATTTTAATTTACCTTAACTTGGTTGAACAGCTTAAGATTGATTGATTTTAATTTACCTTAACTTGGTTGAACAGCTGAAGATTGATTGATTTTTGATTGATTGATTGGTTGAACAGCTTAAGAGAACAAGAGAATAATAGTCCTAACTCATTTTCATTTTCATATTTGTTTATAGATGTCGAACCTTGTGCTATCAATTTTACTTAAAAAAAAAAAATAGTAATCTGATTGATTTTATCATCGTCAAATAGTAGTTAAATAATTAATAGATATTATCCACCTTTATTCGTCAAATAATTAGTACATATTATCCACCTTTAAACTGTTTTCATACTAACTACATATATCTTACCTGACTGTTTCCTTACTGAGTAGAGAATCATCCATTTTGTCCAAATATTCATTTATTTTGACAAAATGCTCTGCTCAACACAGAAATTTCACTCTGGCTGTTAACAACGATTGTATGAAATCTGTACACGCGGTTTTAAAAATATGCTGTGAAGTAGATGCGATTTTTGGAAACTCGGCTTACAATTTTTAAAAATTCAATGCGTGCAAACGATTTCTCAACTTAAACTGTAAAATATTCTTATTTTAAAAATAAATTAATTGTGTGCAAACGATTTTGAAAAATAAGATAAGTAGCTGTGACTTTATTGGTTCAAATTAAAATATTTTTATTTTAAAAAGTTGAAATATTTTATCATAAAACTAAATTCATTATGTGCAAATGGTTGTACGTGTGACTTTGTTAGATCAAATTAAAAAATTTATTTTAAAACGTTGAAATATTTTATCAGGGAAAAGCCAACGTAGCGCTAGTGCTATACAACTAGCGTTGCCTTTGTATAAAGGCAACGAAGAAGACACGCTGTGAGGTCGGCAGTGGGCGATGGACAGTTTAATTATTTTCCAATTTAATTAGCCACATAAATAAAGTTAAAAAAAACGTGCAGTAGTTTAAACGTTATATTTTTTGGTTGTCTTTTAGTGATTTTTTTAATTTGATTTTGCTTGAAATTTAATGAAGAATGGTTGGATTGTAGATTTGAGTGGCTAAGTTTGTATAATTTGAATATTTTAGGAGTTTTTCAGCACGCTAAATCCATTTATATATTCAGAAATACAATTTAAACAACAGAAAATAATGATTTTATCCAACTTTACATGGTTGGATTCCTACCCAAAAAAACCCAATAACAGGCCATAAACAATATCTAACGACATGAAAAAAAAGTCACGTGACATCGCAAATGATTTATATTTTAACTTAATTATCAAGGCTTTACATAAATACTAAATGCCCATGTATGACACTAAGGTTGGGATCGGGGCACCTTTGCACCAAATACTTATGATGGAGCAGGAAATCCTTGTTCTAGAGTTTCATCAAAGAGGAAGCGGTGCAACTCTTCTTTAGGTTTGGTGTGAATCTCTCATATTAGTGAGTGTTTAGGGGATGCAGCATGAAGAGACCTAACTCTAAAAGGTTATGATTGGTTATTTTTGTAGGCCTAAACCTTACCTTTTTAAAATGGTTAAATGGAATGGGTTTTCTTTGGTTATTGTTGTTAGAGGTCTACTCTGAAATGGGGTGGGTTTTCTTTGGTTAGAGGTATACTTTTTTTTTTTTTTTGTGTTGTAGAGAGGTTTTTTTTTTTCATTTTTGATAATTACGTTGATAAGGAAGATGTGTTAATTGAGGGTCCATGGAGCTATGAGATTTTTGCATTGATTTTATTCCTTTCTTATGAGTTATTTGATTTGAATAGGGCTACAAAAATTAAGTTATTTGATTTGAATAGGGCTACAAAAATTAAGTTCTTATTGATGGTATCTTTTCCTTGGTTAGGCAAGTTGTTGCATGTCTTATGGTTTTAACTAGTGTGTCAAAGGGGCTACTGAAAGAAATTATATTTCAGAATGGGTGAACTCTATTGAGTAGGATGGTCAAGCAATTAAGCACAGAGAGGGAAATAATATTTCTCCTCCATTTGGGTTTTTGTGTCAAAAGGATATCCCGTTGGACATTGGTGATCAAGTTCGTAGTGATTTGGGTGGGATGATGGTTCCTTCTATGATAGATGAAGCTTTGGGTGGAAGTGGTGCCATTAATGGGTAGGTGGAGGTGCTAACCGATTATGACACTTTATTAGCAAAGGGGTTTGGTACAATGGTNTGGTTAAGCACAGAGAGGGAAATAATATTTCTCCTCCATTTGGGTTTTTGTGTCAAAAGGATATCCCCTTGGACATTGGGGATCAAGTTCGTAGTGATTTGGGTGGGATGATGGTTCCTTCTATGATAGATGAAGCTTTGGGTGGAAGTGGTGCCATTAATGGGTAGGTGGAGGTGCTAACCGATTATGACACTTTATTAGCAAAGGGGTTTGGTACAATGGTGCTCATCCATCTTTTAATCCCACATCTCCCCTATTCCTTGTTGCTTGAGTCAAGTTGCTCAAGCATCAATAGTATTGAATCTACTAATAGAGGGGTTGTTGGTTCTATTTGTGTGTGTGTGTATTGTTGATTCAGAGGTTGTGGTTGAAGAAGGTCTAGATTTAAGCCCGGAGCCTTGTGCTTCATATAGACGCCATAATAGTTTATATGGGAATGAATGCTCCTAGCTTGTTGGTTCTGATTTTGAGCAATGGGTGGCTTGTGTTGACGCTTCAGACGACTTCACCTCCATATTTCCTAATGGGAGTATGGTTATTTAATTCGAGGGAGGTAGTGGCATTGTTGGGGGATTCTTTTCATTGCAATTGAGCTCAGATTTACTTGGGGAAGATTTTGGTGCTTGAATTAGTGGGTTTTTTATTTGAAAATTTCCATGGATATTCCATTGGAATAATGCATCACAACCAAGCTTACAATGTATTGAAATAATTTATTATGTTATTTATTACCTTAGATCTCATATTTATTATTACTATCTTAGTGCTTAAAATTATGGAAATAACTGAAACCAAACCGAAATGAAAGAACAAGCAAATGAACACACCATCCACACAAATAAACACTATATGTGACATATGAAACATGATACGGGAAAAACCCGACTAGAAAGTGAGGCTTATGCTATTCTCTCTTTTCTTTAGTTAAGAAATGCAAGTGCAAAGAAAGGGGCACTCTCTACAGAGTTGCCTTGGAAAGTGTGGCTTGAATTGCTATTACAAAATCTCTTACCTCGTTTGTTATGCTCCAATAACCCACTCCTAGATGCTTTGCTCAACTATGGAAAAATAACAATACTAAAAGAATGGAACCCCTTCTCTTCCTAGCGACCCTCTATTTAACATAGTATCATTGTCTAGGGTTAGGATTAGGGTTTTGAACCCTCTAGAATATTTTTGAAAGTCCACACATGACTAGCCCCAAATGTGAGTAATGGACATGTTTCCTTGGCATGCACTAGGTACTATGGTGGTCATAGGTTAGGTCAACTTGTGAGAGGCCTAACTTCTACATATGAACTTTGATTGAGGCAATTTTCACATAGTTGGAAATATTTCAGTGTGTAGAATAGCCTCAAGGAGCTGAGAGCTATGCTTGCAAATTTTTTAGCCCAAAGAGTGTCAATTTGATGCATCAAATTGATTTTGGAAGGTTCTAGACCCCAAATCACCAAACTAGTAACTATCCCTAAAATGGGCCCTACAAGCCAATTCCTCCAATTTTTCTACCCATCAAGTACCAAAATAGATGACAAATTATATAATGATCCATATATGCTTAGTCTTCTCCTCATATTATAGTCTTCGTCTCCTTTCTCATATTATGTCAAATAATTATATAATTGAAGGTAGTTGTTTTGCGTCCTAGAGTGTATTCTTATGCTTTCTCTTTTATATGTGTCTCTGCCAGAGGTTTTGAGATTATGTTTCTAGAACTAGTTGGGGTTGAGATGGGTTCCTCTTTAAAGGTTAATGGTTCTATCTAGCTTCAACTATGGAAAAATGATGCCATTCATGCAATAAACTCATCTCTTATGGGTCTCTTCTTCTACTTCAAAGGTATATGGTAAATAAGGTGAATCCCAAAAACTCGTAAAGGATTCTACAGACCTAGATTCTCCACTTGACAGGCTCAGAGTGTTGATGTCATTTCTTAATAATCATCGTCGTCATGAGAGAGATAATCATAACTGATTCAAGTGGTTTGTGCGTGGAAGATCTTTTCACTGACAATCTACTTTGCCAATAGTGCTCAATTGGTTGTGGACGTAGAAAGAAATCTCTCCCTTCTACTCCACTATAAGGAGTTGGTCGCTATACATGGAATTTATGAATAATCATGCGACCAAATCCACAACACCCTTTGGAAAATCCACAACTCCCTTTGGAAAATCCACAACTCCCTTTGGCAACCTACCATAAATAACCTGAAACAAACTCTTTCCCAAAGACTGATTGATTGAATCGTTTTAAGAGAATTCAACTTGGGCCAAAACCAAACCCCACTGGGCCAATTTTTTTCCACTCAAGACTCTAGTTAACCACATCGGTCTATCTACCTATTTGTGGATGATATGCTTAACTATACATCAACTTGGAAGCCATATTATTCCAAAGTATCCTCCAAAAGCATCCTACTTGAACCTTGTATCTCTGTTGGAAGTGACACTACTTGGAAGTCCATGTAACCTCACAATCTCTCAAAAAATAAGGCAGCCACTTTAATAACATCATTTGTTTTCCTACATGGTATAAAATGTGCCATGTTTAAAAACCTATCCACCACAACCTACACTGAATCATGTCCTCTATATGTTCTGGAGAGTCCCAAAATGAAGTCCATACTTACATATTCCCATGGTCTCTCAGGTATTGGCACTAGTGTATATAACCTTGTGTTTTGACTCCTTCCTTTCACTAACACTCAATAAACTTCCTAACATCATTGTTGATGCTACGCCAAAAGTATCTTTCCTTCACCAAAGTTGTGGTATTATCAACACCAAAATGTCCACCCAAACATATGCTATATAACTCTCTAACAAGATTTAGCTGCAATGAGCTCTGTGGAATGCACAATTTCTACTTCTTAAACAAGAATCTCGCTTGAATATGGAATTCCAAATATGGTGTTCTATAGACACTCCAAGGTTCCTTGCATGTTTAGCTCACATATATATTATATGTGAGTTAAATGTTTAATTAACCCAAATAGAAATTTTATTTGAATTCATAATTTCCCAATAAAAATAAATAAATTTCAGACAAAAAATGTTATAAACCATAATTGCACATTGACTATAAACAATCGTTCCAAATTATTATAGTAAAAATCTATTATAACATTTTAAAGAATTTAGTAAACATTGCACCACAAGATTGGTGTCAATTTCACCATGAAATAATCTTCTACTTTTGTATTATATTTCAACAAAGAATAACAAAATAAAAATCTGTTTTAACATTTATCAACAAAATTTGCATCCTCTGCATACAATCCAAGCTAACAACTTTGATTGACAAAATATTTAGCAACATTATCCTCCAACTTAACGCATATGCAACCTTATTTGATTTTCCATATGTATGCTTCAAAACAAATGAATAACTTTGCAAAAAATCTACCCATTTGGAACGATTTTGATTTAGCTTACCTTTAAACTAATTAGCGTTAAACTCTTGATCATAAACAAAGTATTTCTTCTTAGCATCATTCAATTTCTCACTGAAAAATGCTATCGATCACTCAAAACTACTCCACATAAAAGGTACACTTAGGTGTTGGCCAATCCAAAATGACCTTTCCCTTTTTGGGATCCATCCTCAAGCCTTAATTGGAGACCACAAAATGCCAAGTATACTAACAACTTAAAAAAATGTACACTTCTTCAAATTTATCAATGGTTTCTCTTCCTTCAACCTTTGCAATACCTTTCTCACATGCTCCAGGTGTTCTTCCTTGGTTCTACTAAATATCAAAATATCATCTCGATATACAACCGACAGATTCCTCTATTCTGATGTTGTAAGACCACGCTAGTGTTCAGGGCGGATTCCTCTATTCTGATGTTGTGCTTACAGATTACGCCAAGATTATGCTTACAGATTACCCATTCCTTCCTCTCACCATGGAAGCTCTACAGGGAACCAACCATAAGCCCAGCTTGTACTTATTAAGGAGCTTGTCAATGGCACGTAATTAGTTCACAAAGGCCATGAGTATAGCAAGAGCCACAACATACAAAATCTACTGGAATAATTCCATTTGCAATGGCCAAGAATCTACATGAAAAACAACAAACCCATGTTAGAACTTATTTGACCTGCACTATTTCTAAAGATACAACATTTCAAGAAACTAATAAGAGCTAGACCTTATTTTCCCTGCACTATTTCTAAAGGTACAACATTTCAAGATACTCACGAGAGTGTTTTCAACAATGTGAATTGGACATATTTCTGCATACAGACAAAGTTGTGAGTTGCAGCCACAGTTCCTACAATAATAGTTGAAACAAGAGCAACAATAGTTTACCCAACCTTCGGTGTTAGACGACATAGAGGGAAGCAATGGATCTAAAGTGGTGCTGCCACATTGGGGAGACCTGTATAGAAAAATCAATTAGGAGGATTACCTGGAATTCACACCTCACAACAACCCGAACGCAAAAATATTGGATGATCAAGTGTTTCTCAATATTAGGAGATCATATCTGCACATGGTGGCTTGTCGGACCCCGCTTCTGCCATGCATCGAAATCTTAGGATGGATAATTGACCACGTATACATAGTGAAATGCACGGTAAACAATGCAGATGGAGAATGTGTTGGTGTTTTCCTTCCAGTTTAGGTCAAATTTCGTGGTCAAATTTTATGAGTATCATGAGACCAGTAGGTTATTAGCCTCATGGTGGAAAAAAGACAAAATATTCACAAACAAAAACACTGGCTGGTACAACACAGTAAATCTCAGAGATCCCTACATGTATTTAATGGCTTTGATTTTCTGATTATATGGAGAAAATGATTGCTCAAAATTTTCAGAAGCTTAGATTCCCTTGGAGTATACCATGGCAATTTTCGGGAGTAGTTTCAATTGGGGAGCCATTATTTCCAAACAACTAAGTATTAATATCCTACAGGCCCAGACACCGTAGGAAGGAAGTATTAATATCCTTGATTTTGTCTTAAAGACGAAATCAGTTATATGCACATCTACCAAAAAGGAGTTTACCCAACCTTCAACGTTCGATGACACAAAGGAAATCATTGGATCTAAAGTGGTGCTCTTGCATTGGGGAGACCTATATAGAAAAATAAGTTAGGACGGTTACCCAAATTTCACACCTCACAACAACCCAAATGTTAGAATATTGGAGGATTAATTTTTTCTGAACATCAGGAGATCATATCTACATAGGGTGGCTTGTCGAACCCTAGTTCTTCCTTGCATCGAAATCTTAGGATGGATAATTGACCACGCAAACACAGTGAAATGCACAATCAACAATGCAAAGGGAAAATGTGTTGGTGTTTTCGTGGTCAATTTTATGAGTATCATGACACCAGCAGGTTACTAGCCTCATGGTGGAAACAAGAAAAAAAATTCACAAAAAAAACACTGGCTGGTAAAAAACAGTAAATCTCAGAGGTCCCTACATGTATTTAATGGCTTTGATTTTCCGATTATATGGATAAAAGGATTGCTCAAAATTTTCAGAAGCTTGGATGCCCTTGGCATATATCGTTGATATTTCTGAGAGTAATTTCAATTGTGGAGCCATTATTTCCAAAAAAATAAGAATTAATATCCTACAGGCCCAAACACTGAAGGAAGGAAGTATTAATCTTCTACATGGCATCCTTCCTGTTGAACATAATCTGCACAAGAAACGTTTTCGCAGGTATGAATTTAAGATGGCATATTGTCGAATTGCTTATAGATGTTTATTTTGGTATATTATGGGAGAATAGGTACAAAATATCATATGCCATGATATGTGATGGGCTCATAGCTAAGATATACTTCATTATCTTTAAAAAGGAATGCCCTAGGCTTTCAGTGGCAACCAAAAAGATGATAGCTAAAGTTGGCCACTGGTACTTCAAAGAGACAAGCACCTATATCAGAGTTTTCGAAGCTACTGGTGCACCCCACCTACTCCGTGTTCATGTACCGGATCATCTCTTATTGGGAAAGATTTGTTACCAAACCATTTTACAAGGTTATAATGCTTCCCTGGTAAAGGATAGGAAGAGAGCTTTCATTCCCTATGGTTTTCATATAGAATTTTATATGGTCAAAGAAACTATGCAGGAGAAATAAGAAGGGTTAAATAAGCTTAAGTATTGATTCCCCACAAGCCACTTTAGAAAGCATGATCCAAAGGGTTTATTTCCCCACCACGCGTCACACGTATCCTCCTATTGGTCGTATGCTCATGATAATTTTGAAGATGAAATCTTTACCGAAGGCACCCAGGACTAGGAGGAAGTGCTCACTAGAAAGGATAACCCAAACATGACCAAATTTAAAGCAATTACCATGGATGAACAAGTTGAGACTATAGAGCATACTGCTCAAGAATCCATTAGGGTAAGAGACGAAAACCGAGCAGCAGAAGTGACCGAAGCACAAAGAAGGGGTATATTGTCACTAGAAGAAGCTGAAAGAGCTATTGCAATATTTGGGGGAGAGCCCCTATTCAATTCATTGATAGAACCTTTGATAATAGCCCTGGTAGGTGAAAGCGAGGAGGCAGAACCAACTAATTCAAATATAATTCCACCAAAGGAGACCGTTGATCAAGAAAACCTCGACCCTATGTCACCACAGGCGGGATTGTTGGTGACTACTACAGCTCAATGAAGGTCAACAAAAAAAATCAAGTGGGACATGGATGCCTACTTTCCTCGTATATTTAATCATCATATATGATGATGATGAAGGATCAAAAGCTTCACGCATAACCCCGATACCAATCACACAAGAGGAGGTGCCAGGGGAAACATCTTCTCCAACTTCCGATGTTTTTATCCCACACCCCCAGGAAGGCGACCAAGAGGCTAGGAACACTCTTGACACTGTTTTTCCCAATCAATTGAGAACACAGGCTCAGGTTCACAATGCTAAGAATGAATTGGATGCAGGTGAACAAGAAGAAGGAATAGAGGAGCCATAAATCAACATATCAATGGTCGAACTCCCAGCTAATGTCGATCCTTTGCCTACTTCCCCATCTAGGACCAAGACTCCATCAACCGATGAGGGCCAACAGAAGGCAAAATCACCAAAGCATACAGAAACTTCCCCTGCTAAGGAATTAAAAGAATCGGCCATGGAACATCTCTATACGACAGGAAGCCTAGGCAGTACTTTGTCCTTGGGAGATCAACAGATTCCTAAACCAGTAGATGAAGTCGCCAAAATACAGGAAATTGCTTATGACAAGAAAAGGAAAGTTGTGATAAGAAGAACAATCAAGAAAAGGAAGCTCACACTCGATAACACACTTTTCATAACCACATAGGAAACGTTGTTCGACACAGAAAGTGCTAAGATGACTGAGCTAATCGGAGCAGGGATGGCCATAATCGATGCTACTTTACATAGGGAAAAAAGGTATGAAAGGGAGGTGGTTGCCATGAAGAAAGAACTAGATCATATGCAACATCAAGCGGAGTACCACCAAAATTCAACACAAGCGGTGGTACTCTTGAAGTGTGAGTTTCGAGAAATGTATGCAAAATTCACAAGTGAAAGAGATCTCTTCACCGCTCGCATAGCTGATTTCCAAGGAGATACCCTCATGGGATTGGAAACTTGTAAATACATGCAATGATGGTATGAAAAGGAACATCAAGCCTTAGAACGGATACACTACATCAACGAAGTGCAGAAGGGACGAGATACATAAGAGCATGGCATCTGAGTGATGATGGATAACATCATCGCTCGAATAAGGATGGAAGTTGAACATTGGGTAAGCATGGTCCATGAATCTCAACGGAAAATGCAGGAAAGATGGGGGAAGTGTGAGAAAAGTTGGGAGAAAATTGATCAAGAAATGAGGAACACTAACCTACCAGAGTTTGGTCCACCAAAGGATTTCGTTGATTTGCATGACATAGTTAAACAACATGAAGAGAAAGACTTGGCATGGGAAGCATATATTTCATAGATTTCAAGCATGATCCCGGGTCAAGTAAATAAGTTCACGAAACCACCAATTAAAGCTCTTGCAGTCTTACAATGCTTAAGTGTCAAGATAATAAAGTACAAGGAACAAGAAATAGAGATAAATGAGGTCCTCTCCTCTCCGATGGATCAACACAAGTTCCCATATTAAAATACATGCAAATATATCTTCTTCAAGTGGTCAGAGTACGAGAAGAACAATCCACTTCAATAAAACTACTAGATGATCAAAAGAGAAGAAAAAGAGAACAGATAGATAAAATCTGCCACATGACGTTTTCTTAATTTAACACCACTTTAGTACCTATTTTTAGTTTAGTTATTTTTTATAGATAAGGGCGTCGACCTTGGACTTAGGGTCGATGGTTTTGGAGAGAAATACTTTTTCTGAAATTTTGTAAGAGAACTGTTTCGGTGCAAATTATTTTAATTAAGAAGTTCTGTTTAGAACCAAAGACACTTCTATCATCTAAGGCGTGAATGTGATTTGACCGAGGGGGATCTATCTCTGTCTTCAGATTCAATATTTGTTGTTGTATTGAGTAAGAGTCAATGTATATGTTATTTAAAGTTATCTTATAATGTTGTAACAGTTCTTTTATTCTAGTTGATGAATATAAATCGATTGTGTTAACCTATGATTGATAATAGAGCATTGAAAATTACTTTTTCTTGCGCTAAATTCTTGTCACGTATATATATTTTCATTTTGTAAATGTTATCTCAGACAATGTTGAATGTATACTAATTAAAATGGTATTAATGCTAGTTTGAAGTAGTTTAGATCTTCTTCGTCTGCATGCTAAGGTATAAAGGTTATCTCACAACCTAGCCTCCCCCAACAAATAGTTAGCTTCCCTCTGTCATCTAGTTTAAAGATCTATATTTGTTTTGTTATAAACGTTAGAAAAGAACCAAAAAGAGAATTGCATAGCCTGAGGAAAGGCTTAACATAAAATACAAATCTATCAATCACGATTAAAGCCCATCGATAATTCCATCCAAATCATGAATCTAGAGAACTTTACCACTCATCAAACACTTACGAGTCTAATTGGACCTCTTAGGTGGGTTTGGTTTCTATTGTTGAGTTAAAGGGATATTAGACCCCTCAACAGAATTTGCGCTAGAAGGAGAGCCTGGACGAATGAATGACTAACAATAATTTTGATAATATATTTCTCAAAGCCTATAGATTCAAAACAACCCACATGCATGGCTAGTGACTCTCAAGAAAACCCACATGCAGAGAGTATTCCCGATATGATTAAATCACCTCAAAACGAGGTGGAAGAATTCTTGTACCCTAAAATACCTTATTCATTTCCCCACGAAGAGTTAAATAAGTTCAGAAGAATCACCAGAGCTTATGCCCGACAGATCAGAGCATTACCTTTAGCTCTTTTACTTCCTCGAAGAAAAAAAATAAGACGACCAATAGTTGACACCCCTGACCAAGTATTTTCTCACATGGTAGAAGACGTGATAGATTTTTCCCTCACAGATATCGAACAACCCCTTAATCTGATAACCGAAACACCAACTGGTAATTACTCTGAACCTGAAGATTTTGAATCTGAAGAGGAAGGGTCTAACGTAGATCCCTCAGTTTCTGAATCAGAAGACATGGTGGATAGTAATGATAATAATGGAGAAAGGGGAGATCAACCTAGATACAATCAACCATGGCTAGCTAGAGATGTTTTGGAAATCCCAGGATGGGTGCATAACCTTCCCAAACATCGAGAAAAATTGCTTCCTAAATTTGACCCTAAAACTGCTGGATTGCCTGAGGACCATACTAAGAAGTTCATATTAGCTATAAGGTTGATGAATGTGAAACACAAAGATGTAGTGTGTAGAATTTTTCCTTACACCTTTGAAAATTTATCCTCGACTTGGTATTTCAACCTTCCAGTTGGTTCCATAACTAGCTGGACAAAGTTTCAAAAGGATTTCTTGGACAAATTTGATGAAGAAACTACCACAAGAGCTTTAATGGATGAAATTTTTGCTGCCACTATGAGTCCAAAAGAAAAGGTTAAATATTTCAACCAAAGGTTCACCACCATTTTGAACAAATTCCAACCCGAGGCTAAACCTACACAAGAGTTTCAAATCGAAGTATACGCTAATGCTCTCCCAGTTTCTATTTCCATGTTTGTAAAAAGGGTTGCCAAACATACTTTAGCTGAAAATTTTGAAGAAGCTAAAATGATTGAATTCCAAATGAAAGGATGCAAAGAAGGTCAGATCTCATTAATAAAAAAAGAAACCCAAACTCTATTTAAGAGAGGACTTTTGTTAACAAGACCCCCGAGAAAACCAACATAACAAGATCCTGATAAAGAAGGAGGGGATCTAGAAAACCTGCAACGAATTATCAAAAAATCTCCAACGAGATCGTAGATATGAAAATGAGTGTTGGGGAGGGAAACCAAAATCAAAGACCTTATAAACGTTTTTTTAAAAGAAATCCACCCTTCAAATCTATAGAACCTCCCCCAACTAACCTAAACGTCGACTTAGGGAATGTAGCATCTAAGTCTTTCTGCACATATCACCAAGAAAACCATTCAGAAAGGGATTGCCCTCAATGGTTGCATGCTATGAATCTAATGGCTAATCTATTCCTAGATGATTTCTCTCTAACTGAACAACCTAGTAGCTCGGCAATAAATTCCATGGATCAATAAAGTCAAGAGACACTAGAAGAGACAACCATGTTTTTATGGGATTCCAACCACCTGATGCCTTTCAACGACGTTGTTGAAGTGCAGGGACCTCCCGCTGAAGTTCTAGCTGTACAGACGTGAGGTAGAAGTCAACTTGTCAAAAGTAATCCCACCACTACTCAATTATATAGAGGGAAACCAACGACCGATCACCCCAAACCACTATTTTCTCCCCAAAGAAACCCCACAAACATACACACACGAGAAACTCCTAAACTAGACTACAATGTGGTAGAAGACTTGAAGAACATGAAAGCTAATGTTTCTATCATGAACATGTGTAAGATCCCTCAACAAAAGGATTTTCTGTTGCAGGCCTTAAAATCAATAGATACCCCTATAACAAGCATTGATCGACGTGAGGTCCCATCTCCCACAGTTTTAACAAATAATCCAAGTGTGAATGCTTGCTATTTAGACAAAAGAGGAAGGCCTTTTGTTCCTCCTCTCTTCTTGATGTTTGAAGTTTTTAACAAAAATTTACATAATTTCCTAGTTGATTTAGGAGCATCTTTAAATGTCATGTCATTATCAATCTGCAAGAAATTGAATGCAACCCCACTCAAAAGTGATAAACACGTTATACAACTAGATAAGACTCGGGTAAAGGTCATTGGGGAACTTAAATATTTCATGATCATAATTGCTACACACCCCAAATTTGTTCGAGTAATTGACATAATTGTAGTAGACATCTCGGAGGCCTATGGACTGCTACTTAGTTGAGACTAGTTTGAGAAATTAAACGAATACTTTAGTACCGACTGGGCTCACCTTTGCTTGCCATTAAAAGGGCATACAAACATGATCAGGATTGACAGAGAAAGATATCTCAAACATAATGTCACTAATTTAGAGACTCCAAATGAACCCTCGTTGACAGAGTTCCCTGTTTTAGGAAACTACTCCTGTGATTCTGATTTCGGTAATTTCGTCCCTCAATTGTCTGACATACCTCCCACTAAAAAATCCGAAATGACCTTTCAAATTGACTTACTAGCAGCTGCAGAAGAAATTATCCTTTGTCAAGATTCTCCGATAGGAGTAATAGATAAGGAGGATGAAAGTGAAAAATTATCTAGACATGAAGAAGTTATTAATTTTCCCCCGCAAATTTGGACGTTGTACTTTGATGGTTCTAAATCACAAGAAGGGTCAGGAGCAGGATGAATCCTCATTCACCTAAAGGGGAAACAAACTTTTTATCCTGTAGATTGGAATTCAAGTGCACTAATAACACTGTTGAATATGAAGCTCTAGTCCAGGGACTAAACAAAGGCATTGAATTAAACATCAAGGAATTGAAAGTTTTTGGAGACTCCAAAATTATCGTTAGGCAAGTAAAGAATACCATCCATTGAAATTCAAATCACTTAAAAAAGTACCAGCAAGAGGTGCACATACTAGTAGACAATTTTGAGGCCTTCAACATTATTGTTGTTTCCAGGATGAAAAATATCCTTGTTGATGCTCTAGCCATTGCGGCCTCAAGATTATCTCCTTTAGAAGACTATGAAGCCTCAAGGTTTGCAGCATAACTGCTCTACAAACCATAGGTACCGAACACAATTTCTAATTGAAATTTTTTTGAAGGGGATGTACAAATTGTAGATTTCCTGACTAATCAGGATAATTTCAAGGATTTGGCTATTGACGATGAAATATTCCAATAACTACCCACATAATCAAATATCCATGAAAAGAAGAGTGAAATAGATCATTCTGATGACAAACCAGAGTTTCACACGATACTAAAAGGAGTGGCCAATTTGGAGAACCTTTTGACCTAAGGAAAAGATTTAGAGGGCCAAGGAATGCAAAAATAGGGAGCTCATGTCCTATATAAGAAACTATAAACCTAGGAACCCTTGAGAACCCCAAGAATGCCAATTTTGGTAAGACAGTGTCCAAAGAATATAGGAAACCTTATCTCGAGCTATTTAAAGAATATCAAGATGTCTTTGCCTGGTCCTACCGAGAATTGAAAACTTATGATACTCTCATTATCCAACACACAATCCCATTAAAGTCCGGAGTAAAACCATTTAAACAAAATATTAGGAAGTACCACCCAGCTTTGGAACCTCTGATGTATCAAGAGCTGAAGAAATTATTAGATGCCAAGATTATCTTTCACGTAAGACACTTTGCCTGGGTAGCCAATCTGGTGCATGTCATAAATAAGTCTGGGGAGATCCACCTCCGTGTGGATTTCAAAAACCTTAACAGAGTATCGAAGACAGATAAATATCTAGTACCACCCATGGAATAACTCCTACAGATTGTATTTGGATATGAAATTTTTTCCCTCCTAGACTGTTTCTAGGGATATAAGCAGGTCCTGGTTTCAGAAGATGATCGATTAAAAACTACCTTCCGGACCAAGTGGGGAATCTTTGCTTATAAACACATGCCTTTTAGGTTGATTAAAGTAGGAGCAACCTTCTAGATGACCATGGACGTAGTTTTTCGGGGGTTGATTAACAAGTGTGTGGTAATCTATTTAGATGAGTAATAGTATACTCAAAAAACAAGAAAGATCACATTCAACATTTGACTCAGATATTTGAAAGGTGTACGAAATATGGAATATCTTTGAACCCTAAGAAAATCATATTTGGTGTAGAGGAAGGAAAATTATTAGGTCATATCATATCTCAAGGAGGAATTAGCATCGACCCCGAGTGGATAAAAGTGATATCTCAACTCCCCTTGCCTCACAATAAAAAGGCCATGCAATCCTTTTTTGGGAAAATCAACTTTGTGAGAAAACTTACTCTCGACTTTGCTGAAATTGTTAAACCTTTACAAAAAATGATTCGCAAATATGTTGAGTTTAAATGGGATCAATAAAGGAAATAAGCTTTCAACAATATCAAAATTTCAATATCCCAAGCACCAGTATTACAAAGTCCTGATTTCAACAAAGGTTTTTTCTTTTATACCTTTGCTTTTGACCAATCCTTGGCAACAATACTTACCCAAGAGGACGAAGAAACCAATGAGGCACCGATATCATTTATGAGCACTAACTTTCAAGGAGATGAACTGAACTATCCGACTATAGACAAATAGGCTTACACAGTTTATAAAGCGGTCAAACATTTTAGATCCTATATCCTAAAGAATCACACTGAAGTCATAGTCCCTCACCCCGCAATCAAATCTTTGTTCACCCAACAAGAAATGGGAGAAATGAGGGGAAATTGGATGGCAGTTGTTCAATAGTTTTATCTAGACACAAAACCTTCCAAAATAGTCAAGGGTCAAGGATTGTGTAAACTGGCTATAGAGGCCCAAGATCTGATCAATGCAAAAGACTCTAGTTGGGAAAACGAGTTGTCATTATGCTCTAGTGAAACCTTATTTGTTCCTCCTGGGAAATCATCCTAGTTCAAAAACCTATCTTATTTCTTATGCCATGGAACCTATCCAGAAAACCTCAACCCTAGAGAAAGGAGAGCTCTCAGGTTAAATTCTTCTCAATATTGCCTCATAAATTATGTCCTTTTCCACATAAACTATGATGGAGTGCTCCTTAGATGTTTTGAACATGATGATGCAGAAAATGTACTGAGAGAACTCCATGACGGTCCAGCGGGTGGACATTTTGCAGAAGAAACCACGACTCACAAAATATTAAGGGCTAGTTATTATTGGCCTACTCTATTCAGGGACGCTCATGCATATGCCAAGAAATGTAAATCTTGTCAAGTAAGCATCGATAGGGAAAAGAAGGAAACCATTCCACTCCAGTCGGTGACCATATCCAGACCTTTCGAGCAATGGGGAATAGACTTCATAGGAGAAATTACTCCCAATTCTTCGAAACAACATAAGTATATCTTGACTGCGACAAACTATTTCACGAGATGGACGGAAGTTATCGCTCTAACGCATGTTAATGAAAGGGTAGTGATCCATTTTTTAGAAAAACAACTAATGTTAAGAACCAAATATCAATATAGCATAGAAAAACCTCAGAATAAGTACTCAATGCCTTGAAAAAGAGATAAATTCATATAATAAGCCTCTTCGAGGGGGAAACCTCCTTATGCCCACATAAATGTACAATTACCAGATGATTCAAAATGAAAATGTCTCCTTGGTATATATAGGAGACTAGGAGGTATAATTACAACTAATGGCGGAAAGCCGACATAAA
>SNQJ01S0183018.1:6869-21320 GCA_010110895.2 Picea sitchensis | reverse complement strand
CCATGCCATGTCTTTCATTTCCATGACAGATCATGCATTGCCTTGCTATGTCACGCCTTCACATTACATGCCTTTCATTTACATGTCATGCCATGCCTTTCCATACCTTGCCTTGATATGTCATGTCTTTTCCTACCTTACCATTCCATGCCATGACTTTCCATGCCTTTCCTTTCCATTCCATTCCATGCCTTACCTTGTCATGCCATGTCATGCCTTGCCTTTCTATTCCATGCCTTGCCTTGTCGTGACATGACATGACTTTCCTTGACATGTTATGTCATGTCATTCCATGCCATGCCTTGCCTTGCCATGCCATTCCATGCCTTTCCATGCCATGTCTTTCCATGCCTTGGCTCACCATGCCATTCCTTGCCTTTACTTGCCATGCCATGTCATGCCATGCCTTTCCATTCCTTTCCTTTCCATGTCATGCCTTGCCATGTCTTTCATTTCCATGGAATTCCTTACCTTTCCATGCCATGCCATTCCATGTCTTGCCTTGATATGACATGCCATGCCATGTCATGCATTTTCTTGCCATGCCTTGCCTTTCCATACCTTTCCATGCCTTGCCTTTCATTTCCATGCCATGCCATTCCTTGCATTTCTTTACCATGCGATGCATTTCATTTCCTTTCCTTTCCATTTCATGCCTTGGCTTGCCAATCCATGCCTTTCCATGCCATGCCTTGGCTTTAAAATCCATCCCATGTCATGCCTTGCCTTTCCATGCCATGGTATCCCTTGCCTTTCCATGCCATGGCTTACCATACCATGCCTTTCCCTGTCATGTCATTCCATGCCTTTCCTTGTCATTCCATGCCATGCTTTGCCTTTCCATTCCATGACTTTCCTTTCCTTGACTTTCTATGTCATTCCTTGAATTGTCTTTCCTTTCCATGCCATGCCTTGCCTTGACATGGCTTTCCTTTCCATGGCTTGCCATGCCATGCCTTTCCCTTCTTTTTCTTTCCTTTCCATGTGATGTGATTCCATGTCTTTACTTTCCATTTCATGCTTTAACTTGCCATTCCATGCTATGCTTTGACTTGTCATTCCAATCCATGCCTTGGCTTGCATTACCTTGTGTTGCATTGCCTTGCCTTGTCTTTCCTTGCCATGCCCTAACATGTCTTTCCTTGCCATGACATGTCATGCTTTGTCTTTCCATGACATGCCTTGCCTTGCCTTGACTTGGCATGCCATGCCTTGCATTGCCTTTCCTTTCCATGTCTTTCCTTGACATGATTTGTCATTCCTTGCCTTGCCTTGTCATGTCATTTCATGCCTTGTATTTCCTTGCCTTTCCTTGCCTTTCCTTTCCATGTCATGTCATGTCATGTCTTGCCTTGCCATTTCATGCCTTAACTTTCCATGCCATTCCGTGTCATGCCATTCTATGTTTTTCCTTGCCATGCCTTGGCTTGCATTACCTAGCATTGCCTTTCCTTGCCTTTCCTTGACTTTCCATGTCATGGAATGTTTTTCCTTGCAATGCCATGTCATTCCATTCCATGTTATTCCTTTCCTTGTCATGCCATGCCTTGCCTTGACTTGACTTGCCATGCCATGCCTTACCTTCACTTTCCATGCAATGTGTTGCATTCCCTTGCTTTGCATTTCCTTGGCTAACCACAATTCATCTAAAAGGTACTTACATTATCATGTTCATAAAACTAATTGATTGTAAAAATATAGTTATTTTTATCGTATAGAGAATTTATTGTCCTTTCAGTCGCCCACAAGAAATTTTCCTCTATAATCATATACACCATTAAATTATTTCCAAATTCAATTAACTTCTAATAAATTTGTTTTCAAGTTAATTTAAGAAAAAAATAATGTCATTCATGTATCATACCTTTTTTTTCTTACAAATAATAATGCTTGTACTAAATGAACAAGTTTAATACCAAAAATTTACAGTCAAAGGATTCATTAAGAATGTATTTCTACAACTTGTTATCCCATCTATCTTGGATAAAAATACTTTCATGAGAATTCCAATGTCATAACATAAGCTCTCTTTATTCATATATCTTAGGTATCTTCATAGTTGTGAAACATGGATTATCATAATTAATAGGATTTACATAGAAAGGCATGTCACCAAATAGGTTTTTGTTCCATCCTTATGGTGTAGTCTCATTGTACTATTGATCCATAATTTATTTTGGGTCGCATGAAAAAAAAACATAACTTCAAGGCCTTATTGAAAATCAAAGAAATAAAAACTAATTTTTCAACTCAATAAATTTTATAACAAGATATAGCATGTAGAAATATACCTAGACCTATACCTTTCCTTTCCTTTCCATGTCTAGATTTTCTTAGCCATGTCATGTCTTGCCTTGCCTTGCCTTGCATTTCCTTGCTTTTCATTTCCATACCTAGACCTAGTCCTATACCTAGACATTGTCTTGTTATGCCTTCCCTTGGCATGCCTTGTCTTGCCATGGTCTAGGTCATGGTCTATGTCATGGTATAGGTCATGGAAATGGTGTAGGTCTAGGTCTTGTTATAGGACTAGGTCTAGGTCATGGTTTAGGTCTAGGTCTAGGTATATGCCATGGTCATGGTTTAATTCTAGGTCTATTGCCAACATGTCCCTAAATGTATTGAGAATGTGAGTCGCAAATCGCGATAAAACTCAAAACGAGACTCGGATGGATGGACTGTCAGTTGCATTGTATCCAAGTCACTGGGTTTCAACTAGTGGGTCCCCTTCACTATCAGTACCTTTCCTGGAAAAGCATTTTTTGGAGGATCATCGAGACTAGAGTTTTGCTCAATGAGGCATAGTTGAATTCCTAAACAAAAGGTTGATTTTCAAGAACACTATGTTGGGAAATTATGGGTAGCGTAGTCACATGAGCCTTGGTCATACATATGTGTAGGAGCTTACAGAATTCTGTTATGATGCTCAATTTGGATTTTACAACCCCGGACCAAATTGCCAACATGTTCTTGAATGGCTTGAGGAGGTGAGTTGTAACTCGTGATAAAACTCTAACCGAGACTTGGATGGAAAAATTGTCGGTTGCATTGGATATGGGGCACTAGGTTTCATCTAGTGGGGCCCCTCTGTTATCATTTTGTTGCCCAAAAAAACCTTTGATGGAGAATCTTTGGAAGTAGGGTTTTTCTCAATGAGGTATAATGCAATTTATGAAGAAGAGGTCAATTTTCAAGAACACTGTGTTGGGATTTTTTGGGTAGCATGGTCATGTGGGCCTTGGCCAAATAGACATGCGAGAGCTTATATAATTTCATTATGATGCTCAGTTTGTATGTTATGCCCTCAGACCAAATTTGCAACATGTCCATGAATGGCTTGAGGAGGTGAGTTGCAACTCACAATAAAAATCAAATTGAGACTCGGATGGACGAAGCATCGATTGGATTAGATCTGGGGAACTAGGTTTCATCTAGTGGGGGCCCTCCATTGTCATTCCATCGCTCCTAAAAGTGTTTTTTGGAGGATCATCGGGACTAGGGTTTTTCTCAATGTGGCATAGTGCAATTTCTAAACAAGAGGTCAATTTTCAAGAACACTATGTCAAGATATTTTGGGTAGCGTGGTTTCATGGGCCTTGGGTAAACAGATGTGGGGGAGCTTATGAAATTCTGCTATACTGCTCAATTTGGATTTTATGCCCCCAGACCAAATTTTGAGCATGTCCCTAAATGGCTTGAGGAGGTGAGTTACAACTCATGATAAAACTCGAACCGAGACTCATATGGATGAATCGCCAGTTGCATTGGTTTCAGGGCACCGGGTTTCAAATAGTGGGGCCCCTCCACTATAATTTTGTTGCCTGTAAAAGCATTTGTTGGAGGATCATTAGGACTAGGGTTTTGGGGGGGAATTTGAGGGAAGTGGGTCATATTTTTGGAAAGCATTATGGTAGTTGTTTGTTTTCATCCTTGAGCATGGAACTTGTTTGCATATTTTCTTATAGTTGGGTAATTTCCTTGTCTCTGAGTCATATCAATCCTATCATTCATTATACTCCTTCAGCCCACCCAAAGAGTTCCCCAGTTATCATCAGACTATGTTTTGGTCTATATATCATCGAGTCAATGCTTCCAAGTCATTTTCCATGCCTTAGAACGTTCAAGGGAAGTTTCATCCCAAATCAACTACTCTATAGTATTACCAACATTCATCCTCGTGTCAGTTTTTTCTCATTTGATATATTATCTTACATCACTCTCTCGTTTTAGTTTCGTTTCAATGATGGGGGACACATCATGGCCCTCCTTTGACGAGTTTGGTTTTTTCAACTTCAACACATTATACGGGAATTAGACTTATAAACCGGTTAGTACCTTGGAACCTGCATACCCCAATGGTAGGTATCCTCACTTTCGATAGTAGGTTTACATCATTGGCATCTAGTTGAATGATTCCATGAATGTTTAACTTCATCTCATTTATTCACATTCATTGGAATGCACTAGGGTACCTTAGGATTCATTGTCATCATTGGTGATTTCCCTTGCAATGTTTAACTCTATACATCAATGATCGGTAATCAAGTGGTTTCTACCATGTTCGACATCATCACATCTATTCACGTGGCTAGAATCATACCATTTCAAAACCAAGATGAAGACCCTGGGAACCCCTTAGGCACACACCTCTGTTACGTGCCTCACCCAAGTTGCGATGGATATTATTTGAGTACTCAGAAGATTACAGTATGGCCATCATGCTAGTGATCTCACTAATATATATGTTGTCACATAGATCCACTTTGTATTATTTTGTGGCTATGTTTTTGTCATATAGTAGCTCCATTGTGTATTCGTTTGTGGCTATGACCTAATCGCGTCATGGAAGGTATGGATCCACATTGTATCTTTGGTGGCCATATCCTTAGTCAGTGCTTTCATGGATTCATAGTATATTGGTCGGTGAACATGCTTTGGATCAGTTTATTTTGAGTATGGGTATGCCTACCTCAGGGATGATACATATGTATTGGTTAATGTTTGTTTGTAGATTCTTCCCGACTCTCCTATTCTAGCACCCTTACACATATATTTTTGTAAAGTGTTTTGGCCATCAGATTATCTTTTGAACTCACACTTTAGGGGGCATCTGTTACACACCTAAGTGTCTCACTTAAGCATCGCACTTTACCAAGTGTCGCAATTTCATTACCATTTGGGAGTGTTTGTCATAATCCCTAGACATGTTGGAAGGAAAACCTATGATTTGGGTCAGTTTATTATGAGTATGGGTATTCCTACCTCAGGGATGATACATATGTATTGGTTGATGTTTGTTTGCAGCTTCCACATGACTCTCCTATTCCAACACACTTGCACATATATTTTTGTAAAGTGTTTTGGCCATCAACTTTTCTTCTAACCTCACACTTTAGGGGGCATATGTTACACACCTAAGTGTCGTACTTAAGCATCGCACTTTAACAAGTGTCTCTATTTCATCACCATGTGGGAGTGTTTGTCATAATCTGTCAACATGTTGGAAGGAAAACCTATCATTTGGAGATCGAAATACTATATTTCACCTTGATTTTTTGGCCTTTTTTTAGTACCATCGCTCCCCTTCCCAAATGAACAGGAGGATGAACCCTTGTCATCGCTCCTTTCTTAGCTCTAAGGGAGAGATACTATCATCATGTGCTTAGTTCTAAGGGGGTGATGAAGTGGTTGCAACAATTATGCCTTATTTTGAGAGGTCATTTCCTGGAGATTTCAGTTGGTTCGAGATACCCTCTATCCAAGGAAAGGTAAATATTGTTTGTTCAGATAAATCCTCATTTGATCCTATCCTCTCCTCAAAATTATCCTATGGATTTTATGCCCCAAATCCTATATAATGAAGGCTATTCTTGGGTGAAGGGGGGGAAATAATTTTGAGTATCATACTGCCAGTCTTGTGACATTCAAAGGGTTGGGAAGGAGAGCTTGGAGGATATGCTGCAATATCAACATCAAGGTTGTAAATGCTTCATTACTTATTTCTTTCTATATAATATAACTTGGCATATTCCCCTCATGCTTATGTTGTTCATTGTATGCATGTCTATTTTTTCCTAGTTCAATATAAATAGATCTATTTTTCTTAATAGTATATTGTGGAAGAAAGGAGTATTTTTTTTCCTTGCATGACTTATCTTGCACCAAGAGCTTGGACATAAATATTAAGGGATAGAGAAACGAGGAAAACTGACGGAAAGGAGGTAGGTCATTTATCTCATTCTTTCACCTTCCTTTCTTGTTTTGTTTGTAAGCATATAGAACAGATTTAAAGGGAAAGTAGGGAATCATTTGTTACCTTTTGTCTTGGATCAAAGGAGTCTTGATCCAAGGGGGGTTTCACCTATCCGCAAGGGAAAAATTTCCACAACACTTATGACTTAGATTAGATGAGTGTATCGTCCAGGAACATAATCACAAACTTGTCCAATTATTCCATGAGCAGTCCATTCATCAGGCACATAAAAGAAATTAAGGCATTTGATAGTCCAAATGGTACTACCATGAATTCATAATGTATGTATCTTATTCTGAATGTGGTATTTTTTACGTCTTCTTCCTTTATCCTCACTTGATGATAACTTGATCTCAATTTAATATTGGAAAATATGATTGCACCTTTCAGCTGATCAAATAAATCATCAATCCTTGGAAAAGGGAATTTGTTCTTTATGGTGACCATATTTAGTTATATGAAATAAATACATGGTATTAAGGTTCCATCTTTCTTATTTACAAACAACACTGGGGCACCCCAAGGTGACACACTTGGGTGTATATACCCCTTATTCAATAGTTCTTCAAGCTACATGTACAACTTTTTCAATTCTTGTGTGCCCATTCTGTAAGGCGTCTTGGATACTGGGAAAACTCTTGCCACCAAATCAATAGAGAAATCAATGTCTCTCTTTGGTGGAAATCATGGGATTTCTCCAAAAACATCTTCGAAATCCCTTAAGTTCGAGTGGTCTTCAATGCTTGACACTTTATCTCTAGCTGCCTCTTCCATATGGGCTAAAAAAATATGACTTCCCTTCCTAAACTATTTTTTAATTGCATATCTGAAATCTCTCTAACAACTACAACTCTTGGAATGCCTTGAATCTTGCCTTGTTTCCCTTCTTCATCAAGATAAGTAATTGTCTTTTTGTAAAAATCTAGGACAACATGGTGTTTTTCTAACCAATGCATGCCAATTAGAAAATAATACGAACTCAATGGTATGATGTTTACATCTACCTTTGTGATGAGTCCATTCATGTCTATTGGACCATCTTTAACAAACTCATTGGTTTTCCTCTTAGCTCTTGTGGCTAATTGAACTAACCAAGATTTCTTATGCTTACTCCTTTGCAAGTGAAATATTTCAACAATGTTAGAGTTTATGTAACTATCGATAGCTCCAGAATAAATTAAAATTTTTATGGGTTGGTTGTCAATCTTACCTTCCACTTCAATTATGGGGGATTGATACCATGTTTGCTTGTTGTCCAAGGGCACATAAATCCTTGGAATTTTTCCTCCCATGTCTTCAACTATTTCATCCTCTTGAATGTTGTGAGAAGTCCTCAATCTTTCTCCTTTGCAAGGGTAGTCCATATGTAAGCGATTTCCCTCACATCCCCAACATTGTATAGGTTGTTGCMTTGGCCTTTTTCTAAATGAATCTGCATTCTTGTGCTCATTTTGGGTTGACTGACTCTGTTAATTTGCTTTGGATCTGTTCTTGAAAAATGGTGGCTTAGAACCCTTCTTCCTTTTATCCTTTTTACCCTTCATCTTGTCATTCCAAGATTTTTGGAAAACCAACCTTCCTTTGTTTTGCTTGTAAATATGCTTTTCTCTCCTTATGGCTTCTTCCAAAGTCTCAGGGTTATCATATTGTATCTTGCCATTGTATAAGGAGGGTAACCCACTTAGAAACCTTTGGATTATGACCTTCTCATCCTTTATGAAGTTAACATATTTTAAAATTTCAAAGAACCTCTTCTCATATTCATCCATTGTCGTGCTTCCCAGCTTGAGTTCAAAGAACTCTTTCATATTTATTTTATAATAATGCTCAAACAAATATTTCTCTTGGAAATATCCTTTGAACTTCCTCCATGAGATCATATTTTCATCAAGTTGCCTAGCTTGCTTAAGTTTATCCCACCACATGGTTTCCTTTCCTTACAAGTGGTAGTTTGCAATTCTAGCTTCTACCCTTGAGGGGTAATCATGCAGCTAGAAATATTTCTTCATTTTCAATATTTAGGCCTTGGCCTCTTCTCCTTTTGTGTGCTCACTATTGAATGTAGGTGGCTTGATTTTTCTGAGTTCACCTTGCAAGATGTCTCCATCAGGACTTCTCCTCTATCTCCTTACAAAAGACACACTTGGGATGCTCCCTAGCCCTGGAATTTCATGATTTATTCTGGTGGATTACCTTGGAGAATGATGGTGCCTACCCATGCTTCTTGACTTCCTGTCATTCCCATGATCATCCATTTTTCTATGGGATCTAGACGTTGTCACTTGTATAGCACTAGATGATTTATTGGTGCCGGAGTCTTTTTTAACTTGTTGATGCAAATATTCAAACTTTGAAATATCTCTTCTTGATCATTCATAATCGTTTCATTATTTTCCCTATATCTTTGCACTTCTGTTTGCATGCTTCTCATAGTTACAAGATCATGTCTACCTCTTCTTCCATTATATTTTGGCTCATCATTTCCCATGTTGACATGCAGAACCCTGACCTCTTCCTCGTGGTTGTAATATCCTTGGGCATCTTCCATAATTCCATTCCTCATATAAGAACCAAAAAAGAATTCATGTACCTATAATTCTGCAAGAAATGTGCATGTAATAATTATTTTTAGAACATGCATAACATAAAACATTTCATCATATAGAATACAGGTTATTATTCATATCAATTTTAAAGAACACAATGCACCAATTCAAAATCTAATCCCATTAGACACACTCCTCTCTAAACCAACTTTCTAATGGTTGTATGCATGCCTCATTTTGAGTTCTGATCAAAAAGTTACAACATTCGCAAATTGCAAATTCCACTCATTTACTGCTACAGAAATTTATTTATTACTTTCTTGGAAATTTTAATGCTAAATTAAAAATTATGGGTGGATATATGTATTCTCCTCCTCAATACCTTTATAGATACTATTTTTTTTCTCAAATATGAGATCTGACCTTAAAGTTATGGAGCAAGGAGTTATACCCTCTAGAAGTAATCTAGTGCCGAAATTTTACCTTAATTGTTTTAGTTGTAACTTTCTCATAGGAGCCTTGATTTGCGCCCAAAGTAGCTCATTAGATATCTCTCTCCGAGTTCTTTTATTTGAGTTTCAAATTCATTGTATACCTTAGTATACGATGTTCTCATGGGTTTTTATTTCCTAAAAACATCGTTTAGGGGCTCAAAATCGCCCCACAAGTTCATGACCTTCAAAATCCCAAAACAAATCATAGAAATTTGACTGTTTTATTTTATAATAGCCCTTTAAATATAAGTCGTCGATCTCTAATCGGGTGAAATATGAGTTGTTGATCCACTAATCCTTTCCAAATCTTGTGGATCAATTTCCATTGTTGATCGGCAACCCTAAACAATCTTGACCATTTATTTCTGACACTACATCATTGATTGGCAATCTGAGATTTCTTTTGTAAACCACCTTGCTTACCAATTTCACTAACACTCGATCATTGACCATCGATCTTCAGTCATGTCTCTTGGAAAACCAATATTTCCCAAAAATCTTGTCGAACCTCGACCATTAGTTATCATTCATCGGCGAATTTCTTTGAGCACCACTTGATTTCAAAATTCGTCAAACCCCGACCATTGGTGATCGACCATCTCTTCACTGATGTGGCATGGTACATAGATGATGACATTGCATGACACATCATCCTAAGGCATCAACTAGGTTGGTTTGGCATGACACATGGATGTTGATGTGGCATGACACATCACCTTCCTCTTTCCTTCATCTACCATCGATAGTTTCTCTTAGAAGTATTTTGAACATCGCACTAAATCTGTCGACCCCCGATCATCGGCCATCGATGATCATAGATTTCCTTTAGACACATGAACCTTTCACCCAATTGTGTCGATCCCTGACCATCATCCATTAGCGTTTGGAGATTTATTTTCACCAAACCAACTCTTCACAAACCTCACCAATCCGATCATCAGGCATCGACAAATTTTGTTAGTGAACTTCAACACTTAGAAATTTCAACCAAATCCCAGGTGAATATAGGTCATTAATCTCCCACTCAAAATGGTATTAGTTGTCGATTCTACTCCAACCTTCCAATGACCGAAATGAATCCAAATCGTCGATCTATTTCATTTTCCCAACCATCGAAAATGAATCTTGGTCGTTGATCTCCTCAACCTTACTAACTACAAAAAACCTTAGAAATTTTTTAAATTTATTAAAATGAATCGAGGCAGTTGATCTTGAGATCAAACGTGATCTTAGTAGTTGATTCTTCAAACTCTGCCCAACACTACAACGGTCATTAAAACATAAATTGTTTACCTTCCAGGTCAAATTCATCTCTGGGACCTACATATTCACTCCTCGTATCGTCTCTTTGACTGCCCTAGGGCATTTAAAATCAAAATTTTCCCACGAATCTGGGGATTTCTCTCTAATTTATCAATTTTTCCCCAAATTCACATAGACCAAAATATGCAACAATGAGTTTTCCCAATTGGCACTTTTCCTAGCCAATACAAGCCTAGTGTTTGAACCATAGGCTATAATACCATAATGTAACGTCCCCTAGACCAGCTGAGGTCCATTACATGCAAAAAACTCATAAAAAATAAAATTTGTCGTTAACTAATTTTTGTAGCTTATCAGCTAAAAATTACATACAAATTTAACTATTTTCTACTACCATTGACTTGATACATCTACAACATTCTAATGTAAACACAAAATGCAACTAATAACTCACACAATAGCATGTAAAACCATTATCATACATAGAGTAAAAGAACAACAATTAAACACATAAAATATCACAGCATCAAGATCAATCATTGCCTTTCAAAATGGTCATGCAACCAATTGCTTGGGATGGACATTCCACCAAACCATATACTTGGTGTTCCAAATATCAACAGCAAGACACCCTCAAGCTAGGGCTAGCAATACACAAAAGAGGGTGGTCTCTCACTGTCCACTCAGAGCTCAAAAATTCCACAACCCACTAGTATTCTCCTATAGCTATCATGATTTCCACCATCTTTCTTCTTCTCGACATGCCCAACCTAACGAATGTACCCCTCATCCCATTCATTTATCAAGGTCTCTCTAGCATAGGCAACCAAGAATCTCTCTGTTGGGAACTGATCTGAAAAGATCTTTTAAACGACAATGGTTGAGTTATTATGCATGAGTTCTTTTACCATTTAGGAAACTAATGAAAGAAGAAGAATTATAGAAGAAACATAGCATCCATATGAACATGTACAKATCTGAAATAAATCATGAGGAACAACAAAACATAAAACACCAAAGTGATAACGKAGTTAGGCAATCTCGCCTATGTCTCTGGGCCTTTGTCTCAGTGGGTGAGGCTTTCTTATTTCTGTTCAAAGCTTTATAAGTACAYAAAATCAATGCCAAAAAGGTTACAAATTGATCTGGTCTTGTTCTACCAGMTCTCTAGAACCCAACAAAAYTGACGSCAGTAAAATCGGATGAATGGAGCTCCCAGAAATGGCCTACAAAGGTGCTCTCTTCAACAACTTCCCTGCATAAAAATGTCTTTGGCTCAAAAAATATTCAACATAAACCTATTTTGAACCTCCTACATGGCTCTAAGAACCTACGGTTTATATACATCTGAAGTTGGTAACCATCTCCCAACTTCCCCCCAAGATCTGGCCTCAAAAAGGGCCCAATATCCCCCAAAAATGGATTAAATCCCCTCAAACATGCCTAAAATCCATAAAAAAATCATATAATAAAGTAATAAACCCACTATTTGCAAATAAATTGGGCGCATATCCCTTTCTTAGGCACTCTTGGTCACATGGACACCTCTATGTGGCCCTGGACTAGCGCTAGTTCACTGGCCCCCTTCATCTCCTGGATCCTAGTCATATTACATGGCCATGTGGCCACGTCCTATACCTCTGTGCGCCCNAATCAAATGGCCTCTAGTTACGCCCCCTGGTCAGTGGGCTAGCCCGACCGAATGGGGCTAACCACCAATCTCCGTGCTAACACCCAAGTCACATGGTGAAGGCACATGATGGGGAGCTGGAGCATATGCAACATCTGTGCCATAATGTATATGTTGTGGTTCTATGGTGACGGTCTTGTGCAACGGGGGTTGGGGCCTAGCCCCATCCCTAACCTCCGCCATATAACAAAATTTTTCACTTTAAATATTAAAACACCACTATACATATCAAGTAATACAACGGGTGAGATGGTTAGCTCGACCCTTCCAAGCCATTCACCCAGTCAGAGGTCACGTAGTTGAACTCGGTGTATGCCAAAACCATTTTTCCAAACAAAACTTTAGCCAACGAATGGGTTCCATGTGGCACCACGCTATTCGTCAAAACATGCCATGCATCAATCACCCATTGGTCCAGTTGTCTACCCAGTTGTCAGCCCAGTCACCTGCCACTGTACCTGCCATGTAAGCAACCTTCCACGTGTTGTACGGCATGCCACATCAGTCGTATGAATGTGCCATGTGTCACCCTTGCAATGGCGACACGTGTCACTCCCTGATTGGTCCACCTATCCTATCCACATCATTGTACGGTCAGCTGCCACATGTCACCTCTAGATGTTGCCATGTCATCATGATGACATCATGCTAACATCAACATTGACTTTTTTCCTATTGACTATTGACTTTTTTGTTTGTTTGGAAAAACTAACAGATCGTGATATCTAAAGCATACGATGTATGTTTGAGCCCATTCAAGTTTTGTTGGGTTCTAATCAATGAGGCCTACTGACACGTCCGTTTTGAAGCCATTCTGAGAGCTTTGATTTTTAGGCCTTCCTGGACCCAAATTGGTCCCGAGATCCAATTATGGATCACACCTCCCCACTAAAGACCTTTTGGTCCCCAAGAGGTTACTGACCAATCATCAAGTGCGGGATAGGCCACTCGACTTGTTCTCTATATTAAAACTTTGTCCTATGCACATGTCTCATCAAGATCAATTGTAACACAATCATGATAACTGACAGCATATTGTTAGCCATTTGTACCCGGTCACATCTTACTGAAACCACTATCATCCATGTTGACAACATTACTAATGATAGCATCAAAAATATAACTGCAAATGAGATAATATGTTTATAATACTTGCACAAAATTAGCTTATATTGAAGCAAAGTGTGATTGATTTTCCATTCTACAATCATCTCTTGTTCTTTCTTAATATTGATTACTTTATTTGAAACAATTATAGGTGTGTTTCTTGCTTGAGCTGCCTTTCTTAATTGTTCCATAGTTTGAAGAGATGTTTTTGCCTTTAAATGATGAGCATGAACCACATATTCTTGACCTACTTTGGTTAAATGATATTGATTATGTTCCTTGTAGAAGATTTCTTTGTGATCATACAAATAAGGACTGCCTAAGACCATTCCACATTCACTTAGTGGCACCAGATCACATGTTACCTCGTCAACAAACTTAGATGAAATTGCAAATTTTAATGTGCATTGTTTTGTTATGTCCAATTGATGATAGTTTCTTATCCATTTAAGTATGTAAGGCTTATGATGCATCTGTGTTTTTAATCCCAATTGCTTAACAAATTCCTCTAAAAAAAAAATTAGATTGAGATCCACTATCTATCAATGTGTCAACCTTAGTATGTCGCATTATGACCCTTATGTGAAATAAATTACTTCTAGCATCAAATCCATCACCAATTTTACTTGTCATACCAACCAATGAGACTTTAGATTCATCACCTGAATTCGATCCCAAGTCTATTGGTCATGTTGTTGTTGCAACTGTTTGCCTCCCTTTATTTTCTTTGAACCACTTCAGTCTCTTCTCGGTATGCAATTTCCAACAACGGTCCTCATCATTCTCCTCTTTCTTGCAATTATTGCAAGAGGGATTCTCTTCCTTTCTTTCCACTGAATTTTCCTTCTTGACATTCAACTCCCTTTTGTCCTCTTACCTTGAAGACAATTCCCTTGATACACCAACACATATTTTCCCTTCTTCAATGTATTTTGCTTGAACAGAAACCTCATCAAGATTAGTAGGTCCAAACATGAATACGTGTTTCGAATATGTGCAGGCAAACCTCCTATATACTTCATAAGAGTTTCTTGGGTATGTAAAGGAATATCTAACATCAATGCCATTTTATGAAATCCATCTGTGTATTCTTGCACT
>SNQJ01S0183017.1:0-19108 GCA_010110895.2 Picea sitchensis | reverse complement strand
TTCACCAAGCTCTCTTTGTCCAGACCCTTGCTCAAATAATCCACACACAGAATGTTGATGCTTCAATGATATCTCCCTTATGAGATCATAAGTTTGGTAACTCTCAATCTCTATATGCTTTTACCATGAGAAGGCCTCCTTATATAAGCTTGGAGAGACCCAACCACCTTAGAGATTCTTGGGATAGGTTGAGGATCTTTCTCCTTCAGTTGTGGATTCTCCCTAAGATCGAGCCTTGACCTAAGATTCGAATCCAACAAACTCCAGAGATGAGGGGGATTTTTCCTTGATTTTTCTCAACAGTCAAAGATCTCCTGAAGTAGCCCAACGCTCCCTCAAAAGGGTACACAGAGCATTGCAATTCTCCCCCAAAGAAGGCTAGGGAGCGTTGGCACTCCCTGACAATGGTTAAGGGAGCGCTGCCCAAATTTTCCCTAAAAAATCCCAACACTCCCCCAAAAGGGTGCACAGAGTGTTGGAACACTCCCCCAAAGAGGGCTAGGGAGCATTGGCACTCCCTAATAGTGGGTAGGGGAGCGTTGGCCTCCAAAATTGACTTTTAAGTGGTTTTCTTCATGGCAAATGCTTTGTACTCTTCATCAGATGATTTCTCTTCCTAAAACCAGTCTTAAGTGTCCCTGTGATGTCGTTAGAGACACAACATAGGCAAGATGGCAGTATGATGTTTGCGACACTTGTGACACTTAAGGCCAATAATGCGACACTAGTCATGACGACAATAGGTCATCATTAAAGTGAGTAATTTTGATGTGTAATAGATTGCCCCCCAAAGTACAAAGTTAGAAGACATAAACTGATGACTAAAGTACTTTGTAGACTTTTTCAAGCAAGGGTATGGACTCAGAGAACCTGGTAGAAGCTGCACACAACCATCAAACAAATATTATGATATGTTTCAAACCCAAGGCAGGCATACCTATGGTTGGGTGATAAAGACTTGCAAGGTATGGCCGCCATAAAATACATTGCGGATCCATAATTATATTAACAAAGAGTATAGCCACCAAAGATACAATGTAGATATATACTTCCATGACATGAACTGATCGTAGCCACGAAAAATACACAGTGGATCTACAAGACGACAAGACATAGCCATGACCAATACAAAGTGGATCTATGTGACAGTATATGCGTCAACGTTCAAAAGAAACTTCGTCGCAACCTGGGAAAAGTACATATAAGAGTGATGACTCAACCCAGGGTCTTCTTACCGATCCTAATGTAGTACGAATCTAACCATGTGAATAGATGTCCCGATGTCGAACATGGCAGAAACCACTTTATTACCGGTCAATGAGGTAAACCATTAACAAGCGTGAGGGAAATCACCATTGATGTCAATGATTCCCAAGGTACTCTAGTACATTCCAACGAAAGTGAATGGATGAGCTGAAGTCGAACATCCGTGGAATCATCCAATCAGAGGTCAATGATGTAAACCCACTATCGGACGCAAGGAGGCCTGCCATTGAGGCATGCAGGTCCCAAGGTACTAACTGGTTTCTAAGTCTAGCTCCTGGATAATGTGTTGAAGTCGACAGGAATAGAATCGTCGAAGCAGGGCCTTGGTATATCCCCCATCAACGACACGAAACTGACATAGAGATGTAATTGGTGGATCAAATGAACATGGACTAACACGGGTATTGAAACACAAATTTGTGATGGTTGAATCTTGAGCCAGATACTTCCCTTGAACATTGAGGCACAACAACGGAAACATGACATAGACAAAAACTTGATGATGCAGTGGATACTGTGACTTTCGTCGGGTGACTAAAGCAGTAAACAAACTCAGAGGATTGGTCCAGTGCAGAGGTTCAGCAGATTAAAATGTATGCAAAGATAAAATGTCATGTTCAAGGGCGACTGTAAGAGTTACTGGTAATGTTCTCAAAAACTGCTTGGCTTGCTTCCTTCAATTTCCCCCCCATCCAGATAGACGAGTACCTCTTTTTAATTTAACGAGCTCGAGGAGGGTAACACATGCTCGATATAACTCACCTTCGGTAAGTCCCTCTTCCTTTGTTTAACGAACTGGAAGAAGTAAGGTTCGGTCCCGTATGGGCCCTTCAATGTATGATTGTTTAACGAGTCCAGAGAAGGTAAACTCGATGGTTTTTCATATTTAGAGAGTCTGAAAATGACTTAAAGACGACTCCAGTGTTGTCCTTTTTCGTAATGTTAGTCTTGCGAGGCCGAAAAAGAGATAAACTACCACTCGAAAGACGTCCTTTCAAACCTTTTAACGAGTGGGAAAGGAAACAAGATCACTCAACAATCTTTTCATGTTTTGAAAGTCTGAAAAGAGCTTAAAGACGACTCCAGGGGGTTCCTTTTTCGTATATCCATACGAGCCTGAAAAAGAGATAAAAGGTTGCTCGGTTACATTCTCATGTTTTTATGAGCACGAGAAAGAACAAAGACTAAGCTCAGTACTTTGACTCTAGCTTGAAAGCTAGTGGCTTAACTCTAGAATGATCATCAAAGGCTTGAGACATGCCCCCCAAGCTTCAATTCATTCACCGACTTTGAGGTTGTCACTAATTTATGTACTAGATGGAGAAAAATGATAAGGGTGGATGAAATGAAGGTTCAAATATGAGACCTAATGAAAGACTCAACTAAACATCTACGAGATCTGGCTAAAGACTCGACTTGATAGGAGAGTTGACTGTTTCATTTTTTAAATGAGCTTCACACAGGAAAGGAACTATGCTCAAGGTTTCGGGTTCAATCCCCATATTTTTGTTTCAGTTTTTAACGAGCTTGCTATAGAGAGGAAAACTATGCTCAAGACCTCTGTTTCATTTTTTAAACGAGCTTGCTACAGAGAGGAAAACTATGCTCAGGGCCTCTGTTTCATTTTTTAACGAGTTTGCCATAGAGAAGCGAAACTATGCTCGTGACCTCTGTTTCATTTTTTAAACGAGCTTGTTACAGAGAGGAAAACTATACTCAGGGCCTCTGTTTCATTTTTTAACGAGCTTGCCACAGAGAAGCAAAACTATGCTCACAGACTCTTCTTGATCATGGTTTCGAAGAGGATAATTCTCTCGAAGGAAACCATGTCAAGGGACAAAACTCGGTCATGGCTTCCAAGAGATCTTCACTGGATGGAAGAAGAATGCTCTGGAAGGAACACATGTCGAGGATCTCGTCGAGGGTAAGGAGATCAAGCTCCAATAACCCTACCAAAGAGATCACCATGTCAACTATTGGATCTAAGTCATTGGAAGTTGAAGTCATGGGAGACAACACCACATAATTGACCTGTGGCAGGGGTGATACCGACTGCATATAAGACCCATTTAGGGAGGTCATTGGGTTGATGGTCAAGTCAGGGCCAACAAACGAAAGTTGATCAATAGTCACCATTCTTCCATCGTGAGGGAAAGATATCACACGAAAGAGAGTGGACACAATAACTTTCATGGCATAGACATAATCTTGCCCAAGGAGTAAATCAAAATCCAAGGGGTCTTGGACTACCATAACATCAATAAAGACGGTTTTCCCTTCCAAAGTTACGGGAAACTGAGGAAGGATCCCTAAAGGGTGACTGGTTCTTCTGTTAAAAGCAAATAGAGTCTGAGTAACTGGCACAAGTTGAGGATAACCCAAAGCTTGCCAAAAAATAGAGGACAAAATACTAACGGATGAACCTTCATCTATCAGCGCATGAGGAATGTCCCAACCACAAACCTGTATTATAATCTTGAAACGAATGTGAGAGGGAAGACGAGGTCCAGTTAGCGCACCCCAATAAAAAATGATGGCCTCATTACTTGGAGGGGTTTTCGCAGGAGAAGGAGGAATGCCCCCCGACACAGTAGATCCTGTATCAACGAGAAAAACGTGGGCATAATCGGGTTTACTCTCTAGAGGGAGAGTAGGGTCGATTGATGATGGGATCAGATCGACCACGTTGGCACTTTTCAGAGGAAGAGTGGGATTGACCGATGAAGTAACCAAAACAACCACTTTGGCACTCTTCGGATGAAGGGTGGGACTGACCGATTAAGTAACAAGAGCAACCACTTTGGCACTCCTCAATGGAGGAGTGGGATCGATCGATGGCGGAACTAGATCAACCACTTTGGCACTCGTCAGAGGAGGAGTGGGATTGACCGATGGCAGAACTGGAGCAACCACTTTGGCACTCCTCAATGGAGGAGTGGGATCGATCGATAACAACATCAAATTCCCCACTTGGGTTTCATTCTCCAAGGGGATAATGGGGTCGACAGGTGGAAACAGATCAACCGTTTGGGTTAGTGGTTCAACCAAGGATGAAACTAGATTGACCACCTGATCAACCGAATTGACCGGGGGTGGAACCGTATTGACCAGTCCATTGACTAACGATGGGTTGGGAGAAATCTTACAATAATCGATTGGAAGTTGAAGATTTTTCAAAAGAGAAGAAGCCTCGTCCATACGAGGACAAAGGTGAGAATAATGATCACTTTCGCATAACATACAAGGAAATTTGGCAGTTGTCTTCTTCTTACCAACCTTAACGTCACTAGTTGACAAGGCATCACCAACATGTCTAGTAGAAGCCGATGACGTGGAGGACCACATTTCTAAGACCTTGGGAAGACTAGGGAAATCCCTCAGAAAGTGGTCACCCTTACAAAAACTGCAAGGGAATTTGGGTTTCAGATTCTTCATTTTAATCTTGTCGACCTCATCAACACTCCTAGTACTATTAACAATAGCTGGTTGTTTAGATCCAACATCTGATGTAGTTGGAGACTTGGTCTTTTTCGGGTTCTTCTTCTTCTTCTTTTTTTGTTTCTTCTTCTTCTGATTAGCCTGGCTACTTCCTTTAGAGCTTTCACTAGATGAAGAAGGAGAAAAGGAAGGAGACTTAATGGGCGAAGAAGGTGAAAAGTCGACATGAGGTTGATGTGTGGGTGGTGTATTGACATCTGAAGTATTAGGTGTAGCTGAAGCACTGGGAGGATTCTAGATCACTGGAGTGGGGAATAACCAAACCGGTAATCTGATGGTGAGTCCCAAAAGACTCAGTGTGGCAATGTATGGAGGACCAAAGTTTCCAAAAGAAGGAAAGGTGAAAGGTTCCCTGGGACAAGGGGTTCCTCCATTGGTACTCTCAGGATTTGATTCCATTAACACTGACTTGACCTAAGGTCCACTAAGTAAAACAAACAACACACGCTATGAATCTAAAAGCAAACAATCAAACAAAACTTTCCACAATGAAACCACTAGTTGTCGATGAAATCCAACATCGCGAGATCAATATACGAAGGGGCAGAGATAGAGCATGTGGATCAGTTACGTTGGTGACCTGCTTAACGAACTTACGCCTTGGTGCAATCTTCCACGCAGTAAATGTGGATTTACCCTCCAAGGAGCCCGAGTGAGTTTGACCAACATTTGTTCCAGGTACAGTGAGACTTCCCTTCACCATCACCTCGTGTAAGACCCCGAAGATTATGGCTACTAAGGTCACCAACTCACAGTCAGCCCCTGGGCGGGTACATTCGACAGTCCAGTCCGAACGTATGGGCAGGATAATAAGTCTGAAATCCTTCGAGAGAACTGAGGACAAATGGACCGGTAGAACTCTAGAGGACCCTGAACGGATTCAGAATTCACGAAGTACCGAGACCAAATGAAGACATTTGAACCTCAAGAAGAACCCCCAATATACGATCTGACTACTATGAATGGTTGAAGCATGGAGGGATAATCTTCGCAACTCTCCCGAACGCGACCTCGTGTGTGACCCCTGTGTGAGAGGGGGATCCCAGAAAGCCTATACGACAATTGGATTTGCTCTCCCTATCGCAAGATTCTAATTTTTGTTTGACAGCTTTGGAAAGTTATCCTTTCAACCTATTCCAAAGCCCTACACCTTAAGCTAATGTAGGTTTGCTAATAGAAAATGTAAAAATGTATGATGAATTTTAATTAAGCACTTGATTTTAAGGCTGTTGTTTACTCATAGGTGTATGAGAGTGAAAACTGATGATATCATGACTCAATTCCCAAAACATGTATAAGAAATGATAAACAATCTTTTCTTTCAATGAATTTTTATTTAAGGGAAGGAGAAGGATTTTCCTTTCACTTTCAAACATTAAGATGCAATGACCTCATGGAATAGTCCTCAATCAAAAATCTGATACAATGCTAAAATGTTTATATGTGACTGATAATCAGTTTGATGTAAAGCTTTCTATGCTAATCAAACTTCAACGTCTGTGAGATTTAAGCAACCTAGAAGCAAACTTCACATAAACAAAAACACACCCTCGTTGTGATCAAACAAGACAAAAGAAAACCAAATCCATACATGAGGAAATACTTGGAGAAAATACCTCAAAGATCAAAATGAAATAGTGAAAAGATCTTTGAATTTCCTTACAACAACTTTCGGTCAATCAGATAAGTGAAAAAGCAGTAGATCGACTCCAAATCTCAGGGAAGAAGAGTGACTCAAAGCAAGGAAAATAGATGTCAAAAATCCAAACAAAACATCATTAATCCTTAGAAATCAAATAATTGGAGGCTAAGCAAGGACACACTAAGATAACATAAACCCTGAGTAGATGAATCAACAAAAAGAAGACTGAGAAAACTACTCCCAAGAAGATTTTTGCAGAAAAAGGGGCAGTGCTCTGGTGTCAAGGGTACCAGAGCGTTGCAACTCTCTATGGGAGCCTGCCAAGGAGTTCCAACGCCCTGGTGGTAAAGGAAGGGGAGCACTGGCCTCTCAGAACTCAAAATTTTGCCCAGATTAAAAAAAAAAAAAAAACTCAGGAAAAATGAAAAAATTTAGTGTGTAAGATGAATCCAAGAGCCAACAACACATCTAAGGATCAGAGACACAACATGCACAAGATTAAAAAATTAGCAAAGGCTAAAACAAGACCTAGGAAAGGAATCAAAAAATCAAAGTTCCTCCCCAACAGAGTCGCCAATTTCTGTTACAGGAAAATCCCCCTGCAGACAAGTGGATTTCCTCTTGGATACTAGACCCCTATGACCAAGACAAAAAAGTGCTATTGTGGACACTTAAATTCCTTTTCATGTATCTAAACTATTCAAAGAAGAAGAAGGAAGAAGGGCAAATACCTTTTATCGACGTTTGTCCTTGCTCAATCCAGGCTGATTTTGATCTCCAAGTTCTTCAGAAGGTCCTGAAATACAATGAGAAACAACAACGATACTTCCTACTCTACCATGATTAGCTTCATAATGGATCTATGAAAGAAACAAGTTCATGAAACATACACAAACTTTAAAGGAAACATGCCAAGCATAGATTTATATTAATGAAAACAAAGTGAGATGCTTACAACCATGGATGTAGGTGCAACAGCTTCACCAAGCTCTCTTTTTCCAGACCCTTGCTCAAATAATCCACACACAGAATGTTGATGCTTCAATGATATCTCCCTTATGAGATCATAAGTTTGATACTTCACCATGTCTCCATATCAATACCACTCATGAGATCATACGTTTGGTAACTCTCAATCTCTATATGCTTTTACCATGAAAAGGCATCCTTATATAAGCTTGGAGAGACCCAACCACCTTAGAGATTCTTGGGATAGGTTGAGGAAGTTTCTCCTTTAGTTGTGGATTCTCCCTAAGATCGAACCTTGACCTCAGATTCGAATCCAACAAACTCCAGAGATGAGGTGGATTTTTCCTTGATTTTTCTCAACAGTCAAAGATCTCTTGAAATAGCCCAACGCTCCCTCAAAAGGGTACACAGAGCGTTGCAACGCTCCCCCAAAGAAGGCTAGGAAGCGTTGGCACTCCCTGACAATGGTTAGGGGAGCACTGCCCAAATTTTCCCAAAAAAATCCCAGCGCTCCCCCAATAGGGTGCACAGAGTACTGGAACGCTCCCCCAAAAGGGTGCACATAGTGCTAGAACGCTCCCCCAAAGAGGGCTAGGGAGCGTTGGCACTCCCTGATAGTAGGTAGGGGAGCGCTGGCCTCCAAAATTGACTTTTAAGTGGTTTTATTCATGGCAAATACTTTGTACTCTTCATCAGATGATTTCTCTTCCTAAAACCAGTCTTTGAGGGTGTCTTAAGTTTCCCTGTGATGTCGTTAGAGACACGGCATAAGCAAGATGGCAGTGTGATGTTTGCGACACTTGTGACACTTAAGGCCAGTAATGCGACACTTGTGACACTAGTCATGACGACAATAGGTCGTCATTAAAGTGAGTAATTTTGATGTGTAACAATTTTTGAAACCATTCTCAAGTGCATGTAGAGACAACTCTTTACTTTGAACTTTGATTAACTAAAATTCCTCACTTGGAAACACTTTTGACTTTCCGAGAGAAAAGTGGAAACTCAAATCCACCACCCAAAGTGGAAACTCAACTATGGGAAATATTTTCAGACATAACACTCATGTCATTGCACACTTGATAACATTTTAATTTTAAAAAATCATGTATTTTATCCTACCTATATTCTTTGGGGGAAACACCCAAGGTGATGAAGATGCTTCTTCTGAGTAAGTCATTTCCTACATTGTTCAACCATGCTTACAAACTGCACATAATGAATTTCACTCTTCTTTTGTGTTTTTAGGCTCTTGAGGCCTCAACACGTACCAAGGTAACCAACTTAGGACCCCCTTTTATTTATTTCTAAATTAAACCTTTTTCATCGAGGTGTTGTTTCCATGGTCTTGAACCTTTTGAATTTGATTTGATGATTTTGCACTGTTGATTAAGATCATCATTCAATGATGCAAGTTTGATTTTGTGGTTTAAATGCACACATTAAAAGGTTATCTCAACGACATTATGAGATTTTTATTTGGCTTATAATTTTGTTTTCTCGCTTATATCATATTGCATGCATCTTAGTTTTGAGGTTGTACATTTAGGATTTAATCGACTCTTATGTATGTAAGAGTATGTGCACCATTACCTATGCTCATTGAAGTTGTCTTACATCTCTCACTGACTTAGCACTATGTTTTCAAAAGAATCAACAAGTTCACCAAGTATTTGATATCAAGTGCTACAAATGTCAGTTGACCATTTTCAGAAATTAAATTTTTCTCAAATAGTGATAGATGAGATCAGATCAACGTCAAACCGCATCTTGTGGGACTATATAAAAATATGTAATACGAGCTAACATAAATCAATTTGAGAAAACAATGTTTTAAATGAGACTCAAACTTTCATTAAAAAATGGTTTTGCACATTTTTTGCTCCCAACCAAATAAGACAATTTAACCTTCGAGATACACTGCCCGTAAACTTTCATGGATTACAAACTCAATGCAAATCTTAGAGTCCAATTTTGACATCCACAACTATGAAAACTTGTAGTTTGACTCCCTTGCAAAAGAAGCGTGTAATTTATTGATTATGAACACCTTAAAAATTACATTGAAGATGGGCTTGCAAGCACCCATGGGGAAGTTCGTTAAATGTTTTCTAATTGACATTTGCATAGTAAAGGTATCATTCTGTAAAACTAAATAACCACTTAAATACATGAAAAAACTTCACTATTTTTTGGGTCTACATTAGAAAAAAAAAATGTTTTCTAATTGACATTTGCATAGTATTGACATTAGAAAAAAAAAATATTTTACTTTGATCCGATAAAGCTTGAAAATCCACATCAACCACATAAGGGTGGAAGTATTGAATTTTTCCACTAAGAAGTAAAATCTTAAAAAACAATCATGTGCAAGCTTTTTGATTTTTTTCAAACACTTCATGTATCAAATTTTCAAAAGTCCAGGTAAAAAAGTTTAGAAAATTAATTAAATTTGGGGAGAAAAGAATATTTACAATGAGAAATATGTTCAAGAAAGGTTTATAATGACATAATTAGTTTACAAGTTGATCTTACTACTATGTATTGAAATTCAAGTCTTGGAAGACAATGACTTATTATTAGTTTTAAACAAGGTAACATTGTTTGTGATGTCTTTTTTTTTATGTATCTCTATATTTTTTTTAGTTACTTGCATATGTTAAATTTTGACTATATTTAGATAACTATAATAGGTTGAATGAATATGTTTGTAAAATTAATAAAAAAATAAGACTACATATTTAAATATCATCATTACCTTATATTTAGATAACTATAATATAATAGGTTGAGTGAATATGTTTGTAAAATTAATAAAAAAATAAGACTACATATTTAAATATCACCATTGCCTTTGTAGTTCATTTGATGTTGGATAAGACATCCATGTTCCCCTTGTGATGATGAATAAATCAAATCCTATATTCCTTAAAAGAATGAAATAATTTAAAGGTGTTTTAGTGCTAAATGATTACATGCCTTGTTAGATAGTAACATGAAGGAAGACTTACCCATGACATCAAACAAAGATTGTGGGATAACTTTTTTATTAAAATCCTAAATTTCCACATGGCAATATAAATAAGAAATGGTATTTATAGAAAAGGCCTTATAAATTGAAATTTGGAGAACTAAGATGGGGCTTTTCCCTCTTGGGAAATTGGAGGCTATTTTACTTAAGGACAAACCACTACTAGTTTTGATTTTATGTGGTAATTTATTTTTATTTTTTTTCTCATTGAAAGAAGTCATCATTGGCCAAAATTGTTTCTATAGATTTGTTGCACTTTGAATTTGATGTAGAGTATTCTTGGTATTCATTGGTGCATTGGAAGGATGTAAGAATGAGTAATTCATTGTTGTAGGCCATTCTTGTCAAATGGAATTTATTTTTACTATGGGCCATTCTTATCAAATTGTATTCTTATTATCTCCCGCTTGAATTTTTTTTTGGTTTGTGTATGGAAATGTTAATTTCAACTATGTTTGCAAGATATCCTCAACTTATTTGTAATTTGAGGTTTATGTAATAATATTTTGTGAGCTAGAGTTAGTGAGTATTATGACCAATTAAATTTAAATTGCTTGGGAAAGGCCATTGATGCTTTTGTGCTTCAGCTTTACTCCTTGTTGTGGTATGCTCTCGTTCCCATCTAGTTTGTTTTTTTGAATTCTACTTATGTTCTTCGGGATTATTCTCTCATGGCTCCCTACGGAGGGAAAACACGTCCCTCCTCTATCAGTTTGTCGCACACTGATAAGGCATCCATAGCCATAGTCGGGTTTTACCAAGACTTTCTCCCTATGGCATACCAAGTGACCATGCCTGCGCTGGAGGCAAAGGTTAAGTTAGTTAGAGAATTTAAGGAGGATGATGAAGTTAAACAACAGGTGGGGGCCATAATTCACGATTTGGGTTGCACTAGGACCCACAGTTCCAAGTTTTACATGACCTTAGAACTTAACTGACACACCAAAACAATGGTGGCTCTGGGAATATTGCCTAAAGATGAATATTTCCACCATTTGAAGCATCGCATGGAGACTCTAGAGGCACAAAACGCTTATCTCATCTTGATGATAACCTAGATAGCGAAAAGACAAAGTGGCTCCTTCCAACTTCTTGTCGCAGGCCGACCATGGGAAAAGTCTTTTGCTGCAGCTGCTCACCCGAACACTGCAGTTTCGCCATCCTCTTAGGTTCCTCATGTAATGGGATAACATGTTTTTCATTTTTTTAGATATAGTCTTGCTCCAAGTTTTATATGTCCAAGTCATAGGGAGTTTCAAAAGTGTCATTACGGACTAGAGTTAATTAGGCTTAAGGTTTTAAGACTGGTTATTTTCCAATTTTGGCTTGGTTTCCCCATTGGGACAGGCATGTATACCTGTTATATCTTGGTTTCAGAGGATTGTTTGGGCTTTTCTTGACATCTAAACCATTACAAACATCTATGTACATTTTGTCAATATTATTATAGTTCCTTCTTACTTAAAAATAATATTTTGTGTGCTATTTCCATATTATTATCCTACATTTGCTCCAATAAGTTCCATGCCCTCCTAGTTTTGTTCAAATAGGTTAGATGACATAAGGGAGTGTAGCCTACATTTTCAGCTGTAGACTATTCTCAACTAATTGTTAGTTACACTAAAGTTAATGTAATATTTAGTCCAACGAATTAATTCCTTTTTCATGGTTGCATTTACTTTCGTTGTCTTGTATATGCATTTCTACTTTAATTAGTTTAGAGGTTAGCATTTGCATATTATTTAACCACATTTTCATTTGAAAATCCTAAACTGTGGATCGTGTTGCAGTGGATAAATCCCTAAATAGCAATGGTTGCTGGGCTAGAATTCAGATGGGTATGAGGGAGAGTCTAATTGGGATTCTCTTCAGGGTCTAACCCATGTTGTTGATGCTGGGCATTTTGCCCCATCAACATAATTCGTGCTAGAAGGAGGGAAACCTCCGATAAGCTATCTCTAAGCAAAGCTAAGTTTACATTTCTTTCTACCCTTATCTTTATGGCTCTGGTTCAAATCCTTGCATGGGAGTCTAATACATCATTGAGTTAGTAGTTGATTTTTTTCCAAAGTTCAATGGTGAAGGAAACACTACAACACTTCAACATATTAGAAAATATGAATATACATTACACATGCTCAATATTATTCACGAAGATATGGTGTGCAGGTTGTTTCCTTTTACTTTCAAAGGTATGGTTTCATACTGGTATATTTTTCTTTCCGTCTGTACAAATTCATAATTGGTCTAAGTTTAAAAGTATTTTCATAAATTCTTATGAAGGAGATTATAAGATGCTTGAGATATGTCAAAAAATTGATGAAATGCAGGCAAAATCTAGAGAATCTATTCGTGACTTTAACACACGTTTATGGCATACTTATTATTGCCTCCATGATAACCATAAGCCTTCAACTAAAGTCATTTACCATTGGTGTGTGAGTGCTCTTACCAAAACCATGGCTATATTCATTTTGTGATAAGGGATAAGAGTTTTAAACGAAGCTTGCCAGAAAGAACAAAGCCTTGAGAAAGACTTGAAAAATGTGCCCTTATGATTTGAATAATGCAAGGTATGATGAAAATAAATCAAAGCAATAAAAAATCACCAATTTGGAAAATTGAGTTAAAGTTTTGTATAATGAAGTTATTTCCTTGTAAGAGGAACAAAACAAGAAAAATATTAGACAGAACATGAAAAGGATAAGCTTCATATATAATCCTCAACCTTCTTTAAGTATGTAAAAGAAAGATGTTGTAAATTTAAATCTTCTTCGCCAAGAAAGCCTAGGTACAATGACTACCTTACTTCTACATTTGTTGTTTAAAGTTTGAATATAAAATCTCAAATGAAAAATTACAACCCAAATGCATTTAATTTGTCAAATAAATAGTCTACATCACATGATTTTAAAAAATTGCCCATTGCAAAATTTGACATAGGTTTGGATCCTGGCAGCCAAGTTTCGAATAAGGATAGAGTCGAGAATGGAGGGGATGTACCATATGCTTCTATAAAGCTAGATCTTCCTATGTTGAATATTAGTGAACAAAAGGATAATGAAATTTTGAACATTAACCAATCTAAGAATCATAATCAAGACAAATATTTAAGAAGCCTTGTGGAAACTAGTTGCATATCAGATTCTAAAGATCATTGTGTTTCTCAAAGTACTTTAGGGGAGGCTTTATCAAAGTATTCATTGTTTTTGTTTCAATGCCTTAATTCCAAGCATGCAACACATAATGAAAGTAGGTGTTTGGAGTTAGATCCGACTAAAATTGAGAATCATTTTTACGTCATTTGTTCTAGGTGCACTATTTTGCTAAATCAGATCTAAGAGAAGAAGGTAATCCAACATAAAAATTCAAAACCAAATAATCTCTAAGCTCTGATCTATTAAAAAAATTAAAAAGAGGTAGTGGTGAATGTAACAAAACAAAACCTTGATGTCTCATATTTTCCAAATCATCTCACATGACAAGCAACCTTCCCCCTTTCTAATAACAAATCAAGAGGATGCCTTTTCAACTCATAATCTTGAAATCATGACCAAGAAATATTTCAAAGCAATGAGGAGGTAGGAGAGACACACCAAGTACTATCTGAAAATTATGGATTGATTGTATATGAGAAGGTTGAATTTTCCATTCATGTAGATGAACAATCTATTATCGTTGGTAGAACTGAGTATGATTTCAATTTTGATGAATTTTGAAAATTCACATCAATAAATTACTAATCTGAAATGGAAAACTATGACCAAATGTTTGATGCCATATCCCTATGGATTCAATCGTTCTTCAATAATTTTTTAGGGTTACCATATAAGAAATTGGTTCACGATCATTCATTGAAAGTGGATCATTGATGGATTGTGCTTTGATCTATATTAGTCTACAACATAATATTTGTGTTCACCAAACGTGAAAATACATTTCAAGATATAGAACAACTGCATGGATGGTTACATTGACATTTTGATTTCACTTAGGATAGGATTTGTTTTTTTGTTTGTAACTTAACTTTGCTTTTAATTAGCTTACTCAATATATGCAATTTTCTTTTGAATTTCTTTCAAAGATGAATTTTGATTTCAATATTGCTTTACACGTTCTGTTTTTGTTACCTTTACCATTGAGTTTGTTATTTTGTAGATTGACCTACTTTTTACTTCTTGAAATTTTGTGTTTTGATGATTAGGTTACTTATGATTTGACATTATTGAATCCTTCTTGGTCCAATGAAGAATGTCTATGCATGAGCAATTTTTGTTGGAGTTCGAGAAGAGAAATCATACAACTATGTTCATAAACTTGTTGTTTGCAACCACAAGTTTGGTAAGTTGTAATTAAAACTAGGAAATGTTGAGATATATATATGCTACAATCTCCTAATTTTGTGAAAGCATTTTCCTTTTGGTGAAAGCATAGAGTTGGAAATAGATCTAAAAGATTGATCTTGTCGTACACTTCTTAGTGGGTCTATCAATGCTAAATCTCTGTCAAAAAGAAAAGAGAATACACCACCTTTGGGTGTTTTTTATTTCAATATTTTCTCTAAATATTCTACTTATGCTCCTGAGTGTAGATGATTCTTTAGTTTCAATAAAATTTCTTCGCAAGTCCAGTTCACAAGCCTTGAAAACTTCTATAAAACCTTACACATTGATCCAATTGTTTAAGATATTTACATATATGAAATTCTCAGATGTTGTTCTCAATTGTAGCATTCTCCTTGAATGCATTTTGATTGCTATGAGGAATAAATCTCTATGCAGGCTTGGGGTAGGACCACAACAGACGAAACGACACCAAGAAATCAACTCAAATCTTAATTATGCTAGATAAACGGAAATGCCAACAAAGGGAAGGTTAGAAGCCTACGTCGTCCAGGTGTTCGCAGAATATCATCGTTGAACTCACAATCCAATGCCTGATACCTAAAACTTATACTCAACATCCAATATACACAAGCATATGGAAAATGTATGAAATGTTAACATATAAACTAGCATAATACATTAGCATGTAAATCAAATTTACCCATGGAAAATAATATAAACATTTGCAACATATAATTGGATGAGAAAAGAGTACTTCTATTAATATAATCAACAGAAGTACATAGGTGACAACCTCCTTTATCAACAACTCATCGAAACCGAGAAACTAAGTCCCTCCACCTGGGCCTTCACCACTTCAATCCTCCACAAAGAAATCTCACAATTTCTAGGAGTAACTGGGTTCCTCCTTCACAGGATAGGGAGCGATTAGGCGCTGAACAAAAGGAGAGTTCAGACTTAAAGGACAAAGGGATGCATACTCAAGGACATAATATGAGGCAAAATCTCTCCATAGTGTATTTGCTCTCAACCTTTTTGTCCTTTACAAGGCTTGTATATGGCTCAATTTACAACCTCCAAAGGGAATTGAAGGGTCAACTCAGAACGTTTCCAGCATATTAAAGGCCAAGGATCATGGATCTCATGACTTGGCATGGAAAATCCAAAATATTTTTAATTTTGAGCACAAAACACGATGTACGCTGGTTGTAATGGAGCAACCTGCGTATATGCATGTTGTATAATTGTAGCTCACGTAAATGCATACAAAATTCAATTTTTGACTTTAGACTGAGCAAAGTGGGGAAACTGAGTTTGTAGAGGGAAAGGGTAGGCCACCAAATCATGATGCATAGGGTGTGGAAAAAATTGCTATAACAATCTTTGATCTATGTAAGAGCATATGTTGCATTAAATAAGCTTTATTAAATCCATCTTACATATGTGGTTGACTTAGAACTGTGTTTCAAGAAAAATAAGCAATCTCACTAGGTATTTGGTATTAAGTGCTCTAGATGTCAATTGATTGTTTTCACGAATTAATTTTTTTTGGATGGTGATGGATCAGGTCAGTGCCAGTCTTGAAAGACTATATGAAAAATATGTAATACGAGCTGACAAAATTTAATTAAGGCGAAGCAGTGTTTTATGTGAGGCACATATATTCATTAAAAAAAATGATTTTGCACATTTTTTGATCCCGACCAAATACGACAATTTAACATTCGAGATAGGCTACTTGTAAGCTTTAGTGGATTATACATTGAACATGACTCTCATAATCCAATTCCAACATCCAGAATTGTAAAAACATGTAGTTTGACACCTTTGTCCATGAAGCACGTCGTAATTTATTAATTATGAACACCTTGAAGATTACATGGAGGTCGGGGTTGAAACCACCCACAAAGAAGTTCGTTTCATTCTCTCTGCATTTACAAACAAACAAACAACCTTTTTTAATTTAAAGGTACCATCGTCTTTGAAACTAAATAATCCCTTCGGTATATGAATAAGCTTGAGATTGTTTTTCAGGTTTTTTATGTAATTTTTTTTTAAGAAATCACACAAAATCCTTTTACTTGTTCAAGGTTTCACACTAGGTCTTTCAAATTTTTGACTCCTTGTGATTTCCACAATGTTGACATTTAACTTCGAGAAAAATCCAAACTTTTTGCGATACTATGTTTGAATTAATGTGTAAAAACTTTAGAAATTACCGCAAAAAAATACACGTGAAATTTTTAAAAACCATTATTAAGTACATGCAAAAACAACTCTTTACTTTGAACTTTGGTTTGTTGGAGCAGGTGTGTCATACACCTTGTAGTGTTGGACATAGAACACTGCAATGTTGAGCAAAGAATAACTAGAGTGTTGAGCAGAGAATAATACAGTGCTAAGTAAAGAATAATTGTAGTGTTGAGCAAATAATAGTGCAATGTTGTAGTGGAGCATAGCTATAACATAGAATACTTGCAGAGCAGTAGTAGGGAATAACCTATTGGTGGCTTCCAAAATGTAGAAATGGTAAACCATAAATGGTTTATGGTTTTACTATGCATATATATTGAGTGCTAGGGTGGAGGAAATAACTAAGAGTAATTTTTAGCTCGATGTTATGCTGTCGAATTTTCTCTAGGATTATGCCACTGTTGGACACTCTTGTTGAGAGTACATAGACTATGTATTATAACGTTTTAGTTATTGAATAATACCTTGAGTGTGATTTATAGTGTGGTTTTTTTCTCCCACAAGGGTTTTCCCTAGGATATCACAGTATTAATGCCTTGTTGCTCATTAATGTGTTTGCAACTATTATGTTTGTTTTTTGTTTCTGCACATTCTTCTCTCAAAGATTAGTTTAGGAAGTGTATTTTKCACCTCTGCTTCCTTTCRTTTGGTATCGAAGTCTGATCACCTCGGTTCCAAGGTATTAGGGACAAGGCTTTTTTTTTAATCTAATTGTAATGTCCCTGACTTGGCTAGTCTAGGAAATGTTGTTAATGTGTATGTAGGATCTATTGTTTACAGCATATAAATGATCATACAAATAATAAATGCGACAAAGGACTACAAAATTGTATTATGATATCTCTGCGGATTACAATAGGCCGAATGCGGCTGAATAAAATAACAACACTTGGCTAGATAAGAAGACAAAAGGATCTTAGCCAGAATACAAATAAGAAAATAAACGATAATACCCAGAATATGTGTGTCGTGGGATCAATGGGTGCGCTGGGGATATGGCAGCTCTAATGGTAACTGCTGGAAGTCTGGAAAGTTCTCCCTAGGAGCTATACTTCTCGGAATGGCCTGGAAACTGTCCCAAATGATGCGCCTTGCTCTAGTCGTTAGTAATAGTATTTGTCAGAACCCTCTACTGATGATTATGGACCCCGGATGGATACCCTTGGGGGAATGCGCCCCTCTTCTTCTGGAAAAATGCGTCCTAGTGATTCCACCGTCGAAATCGGACAAGATATGTCTCAAAACGACTGCCTTGGTCTACTGGGAAATGGGTCGGAAGGGTTTCCATGAATTTGGTCTGATGCTTGCTCTGGAACCCCAAATGTGTCTGCCAAAAGTGTCGCACGTCCAAATCTGGAAAATGCGTCCTAGTTGATTCCTCTGTCGAAATATGACGAGGAACCAGGAAAAAGATACGCCTTGCCCTCCTCTCAAATGGGTTAAAGGGAAATCTCAGAATTCCCCCTGGATGGGGTAAGTCGACCTAAAATCCCCTCAGAAGTTGCGCCCTCCCTCTGGATGAATGCACCTTTGCTGCTGAACACTATGTAACTGTTGCTGAAGAATGATGGAAGACCTGAATGATCTTCCCAGTGACTAGGGTGTGTCTCTCAACACCGAAATCAGCCAACTGGTGTATTCCTCCTGGAATCCACTGAACTATCTCTCCTGAGACGTGCCTCTCTCCTCAATGACAAGTCGTAATCTGCATAATAATGAATTAGGTCGTTGAACCTTCCTTTATAGATTTCTAAAACCCTAAATCACTGCTAAAACCCTAATTCACTGTTTACTTCCAAAACCCTCAATCACTGCTGAAACCCTAATTCACTGTTGACTTCCAAAACCCTAAATCACTGCAGAAACCCTAATTCACTGTTGACTTCTATTTTTAGCTCATAATGACTTAAAAGCGCTTTTAACCCTTTTTAGCTCAATTTCACTTTCTGAATATAACACATGTGACTGGAGTGACCTCTAGTAACCATGTTTACCCCTTTTCTGGCCCTGGATATAGTCTAACGGGGCGGTTTAGACCATTAAGCCTCTTCTTTGGAGCTCCTATTTGGAAAGGGACATTACAGTCCTCCCTTCCCGAAATTG
>SNQJ01S0183016.1:0-19115 GCA_010110895.2 Picea sitchensis | reverse complement strand
CCTTGACTGTCCCTTGAACGTCTCGCTAATTCCAAATTTGCTTTTCTGAGAAATTGCGTGCGCTTTTAGACAATTCCAGTTTGTGAATAGCATTGCCTTCAACGTCATAAAATGTTGCGTGGAGATCGGTGAGAGTAATTTCCACAGACATGAAACCTTGCCCATCGTAGTACATCTCCAACCCATCCATGTTTGCATCGTTATCGATTCCTCTCCACGATTTCGAACCTCCTCCGCTCGTTAGGTATTGTATTGAACTGAAAGTTCACATAATTTGGTCACAAATTTTAGCCAAAATCAGTTGAATAAAAAGAGTAAAAAAGCTTACTTTATTCAAAATCAGTTGGAAAAGAGATGGAAAAAAGCTTACTTTATTATAAAAGAACAGATGGGATAAACAGTTATTTACCTGGTGAGACTCTTGATGTGTTCCAGGCAATGATCATGGCCGTTGATGTACAGGTCTACATTGTATTGCTGATAAGATTAAGATAAAATAATAAATTAAAAGTTGAAGGAAGATTATAGGAAAATATAATATTATCAATTGTATATATAGTTTGTTCAAAAACTATTTTTCAAGGGGTAGGTTAAACATTTTATGTTTTGGTTTTTTTTGGAGATATTTTTCGAGGATATTTATTTGAAATTGGACTAGAAATTGTTAGATCTGTAAATCTGAGTGATTATTTCTGTATAACTCCTGTTTTTCAATGGGCTGAATCCAGTTCTGCATTCAAAAATGCAATTTAAACAACAGACAATTGTGATTTCCTGCAAAATTAAGTGGCTTGATTCCAATTAAAAGAGCCAAAACCTAGAACAGTTAGACAACGCCCATTCATGGATAATGTTTTTAATACATCTATCCACCTAAAAAAGTGTCAGAAATTTGAGACAGCTATTACCTGTCAGAAATTTGAGGGCAGCTATAGCCTAGTATAAACTTTTTATGTTTTTTATTATTTTTTTCAATCGTCATTTGAATGTTAAGATGATATGAAACTATACAATTATTGGTGAAATTGCAGTTTTTAGTTACTTAAATTGCATTTTAAAATGCATAAATGAATTCAGTGTACTAAAAAATCTTTGGAAATGTGAATTTAACAACTAAAATCTACAAATCCAACCATTTCTAACCTGTTATTGAGTAAAATTGACAAAAATATAAATATGAAAGAAAAACATAATTATTATTTAGTAAATTTGTGAGATTGTAGAGTTTTACAAGTGTTGTTGTAAATAGACTTTATCTGTCTCTTACTTCAAGAATTGGTAGTTGGAAATAGACTTAGTCTGTCTCTTACTTCAAGAATTGGTAGCATTTGCCGAATTAGCTCGCGTGTGTCGCCATGGTGACCAACACTTCTAATTGGATGATGGCCAATCACTATCTTCCACCTTGCATTTGAGGTCCTCATAGCACTAGCCAGGTCCTGTTCAGGTTCATACATGACAGTGCTCAAACAAAGCCATTTAGCATACGTCTAAAGAGAAATGATTGCGTATACTAACTGATGAATCTAAACTGCTGACGATTTTTTATGAATATATGTCTATCCATATTTATCAAAATTACCTGCAGTTGATGACTGAGATACATTTGTCTAGGGGTAACGCCCCGCCAATCATAATGATGTTCGTTAGGTATTTTCCAGTATTTGTCCACAAACGGTGTCGTGTCCACAAAAAATAGCTCCACAGCAGAAGGCCATCCTACGTATGAATACCCAAAAACAAAACCAGAGAAAACTAATTTTTACTTCCAGAAGAAACATTGTTGAGATCCTAAAATCTCTCCCTCCCTTGTATTCCTTTGCCTAATGGGTAGGAATAAGCTGTATGATATGTTGTTCGATTATATTTGGTCATATTCAAATCTAATCAGACAAAAAAGACAGTAAAGAAGACTGTAATTAGAATAATGGGTATTAATTTATATACCACTTGCAGAAGCAGAAGGTAGTGTACAGAGGTTGTATTTGAGAGTGAATGATCTCTGACAATACCATCTGTTATCAATTTTTTTCAAAACTGGACTCAATTGGGCCAAAACGTCTCCTCTGTAATCATGGTTGCCTAAAACTGCACATGAAATTATTTAACAATATGTAATATATATATGATAATTACCACCTGAGACTTAATTTGGTAATTTGAACCTTCTAACAATTGATCTTGAGCATTCATTAGTTTATCTAAAAATTTTGTTCTATGATTGTCCCCCAAAAAATATACTTGCCCAATTGACAACTCTAAATCAGATATAGTAGTGAAAATTGATAATGTTTCTCAATTCATACATACATACCAGAATACCAAGGCTTTTGTAGACTCTTTGCTGTATAGATGTGAGAGAATGATTCTAAAAAGTTTGAGTCTGCTACACCTCTTAGCCCCTCCTCGTAGAAGTTGTCACCAGTGGAGATGATGAATTCTACATTCAAATCCTTTCCTCTCCTCCCCATCTATTCATCCATTTATAAAACAGGTTGAATTTAATGCCTATATAGAATATAAAATCACAGATAAATAAAGCCAGATATTAGATAAAAATGAAGGTTTTAAACCGTGCCTGATAAGCCACTCGGGACTGGTTGTAGTGGCCTTTTCTCCCCCAATCTCCAACTACTAAGAAATTCAGAGACTGATCAGCTTGTTTTGTTACAAGATTCGTTGCATTCATCAAAGAAAGGCGCTGCCCACATGATAAGAAGAAGCACAGTAACAGTTGTAGCAGAACTATTACAGCGATCTGGGACTCAAATTTCATTGTGAATATTGATGACATCTGCATAGTATGAGCCATAAAATACTATATCTTCAACATTTAACATGGTATGCGCACAGCATTTAAGCACAGAAAAACAGTAATTTCCTTTACAAACCAATTTTCAACAAACAGAGAGAAAAATGATATTGGAAAGAAAGTATTGACCTTCTTCAACAGGCAGTCGTCGCTAAGTTGTTTTTTCTATGGATTGTCACAAAACCAAGGCCCTTGGGCGAAGAAATACTCTCAGATTTCAACTATGGGCCTTCCTTAACCAAGAAGAGGGGGAATTATTGTCTATGAATATATTAACAGCCACTGTTTCGTGTTTTTACAAAACAAGCAATTGGAGTTGGCGGCATGGTCGTCCTGTTTTCGTGATCGTTGGAAGACTTCATTTGTTCTGAGAGTAGGCATAATAATTGTGGAAGAGGTATTTCAAACGTTTTATGTTTTTTATTTTTCGAAGAATCCGAATCCGATAACACGAATGTTGGCAAAATGATTCAACGTTATCAAAAACCCAAAACACCATTATATAATTTCAACCAGTGAATCCTGCCATTCCAACCATTTTTTTTAACAGCTCTGAGAAACCAATCAGTGAATCCTGCAATTCCAATCATTTTTCTACAACTCTGCCAGAGATGTGAAAATTATTGTTATTTAACCCGTGCCAGCCTTAAAGTGGGCAATAATTTAAGGGGCGAACCGTCCGACGACACAGTGAGGCGCGGAGTAATTGTTTTGTTGTATTTTCCGAAACGCCTTATAGCTGTCCGTTACTTGCCGTGTACAAACACCATTGCAAATATCAATGTGTTTCGTGACGAATGTCTCCAAGCGTCTTACATTTTCTCAATTTACCACATTTTAAGGAAAAAAACTTAGTAGGAAAGTAAAGAATATCAAGATTTAGATGTACAAAATATTTAAGTGAAATGGAAATAGTAATTGAGAAGAGTGGAAAAAGTTTGGAGGAGCGTTTGCATTTCGATATATTTGATATTTTCGAATGATTCGGAATTCATAGATTTTGAGTTAAAATAGAGATAGGTTGGTTTTAAGAGTAGGTGTTATTGGAAAAAGTATATTTTTAATTAAAAATTCAAAAATTATTATTGAGAAATGTGAGAGTATGGATTATTATGCACAAACCAACTAGCTCCAACAACTTCTTAAGATTAGGAACATACACTTGGGTTTAACAAACACACCAACAATCCCCATAAGCTAATAGTAGGGAGGAACAAAGAAGAACAATGATGGGTTCAGACGACAAGGCCTGATAAGGTACCCATGTACAAACTCTCATAAACAGAGAAAAGGAGAAAAACCCGTAGGTGAAAAATCCTCTCCAAAGGAAATTCAAACTCCAATGCACATTCCAAGCTGTTGAGGCAATGAAAAATGAATGCACACCACCAAAATAAATTGATCCTCTAGAATTGAGTCTCGACACAAAAAACTTGATGAGGTACTCAAATACAATCGAGAAAACATCATATGCTCAGTGTCCCTATGGATGCTAATCCATCTCACCGATGTGCATGGGTCACTAGTCGCTGCAACCGCCGAGTCAATATAGGAATTAGTGTTATGTACAAGGTTCACTCTGAAGATGTGCATGGATCACTAGTCGCTGCAACCGCCGAGTCAATATAGGAATTAGTGTTATGTACAAGGCTCACTCTGAAGATGCTTGATCTCGATCGAACATGGTGAGTAAAAAATCACTTGAGGAAGCATTGCACAACATCCCCCCACAATGTTGAATTGAGTAGAAAAAATGATGGCAATGGATGTCACAATTGATGACTAAAGTATGGAGTACGAGCTAAAGGAAGCAAAGATTCAAAACAACCTAAGCAAGAAACACTCCAAGAGACTGTGAAACAAGGCAGTACATGGAGACAAATGCCTGGTTACACTCCTAAAACTATCTACACGAGCAAATGCCTGGTTACACTCCTAAAACTATCTACACGAGCAAATGCCTAGTTACACTCCTAAAACTATCTACATGAGTGGCATAGAATCCACTACTCAAAGTTGCATAATGAGAGGTATCATAAATATCCCTATGGGTCCCGACAAACAAGGCCATGTTAGGTACCCATTTACAATGGAGGAATCAATTCTCTTAATTTATCGAGCTCTTGGAAAAACAAGAATCTCGAAGAGACGTCTAATGTGGTGTTCAACCAATCGTTGGAAATAGAACCATTATTGAAGAGTTAAGGAAAATAAATCTCCTAATAACTTTCAAAATACAATAAATTGGCAAAAAAAAATGCCAAAGGGCCTCCAAAATAAAATAAATCACTTCATACACAATAACAAACGGATTTGAACCGTGCTCTCCCCAAAGCAATCAAAGGCACAATTGAGGGAGAAAGTTGAAACATGAGGCCTTCTTCCGGGAAAGTCTAATGTTGCACCAAATGAAAATGTTGCACCAAATGTTGCCGCTGATTGACCAAAAGTGGTAGTGCTTCCAAAACCGAAGGAAGATTACTGGAAGCCCCAAAAGTTGGTGCAGTTGTAGACCCAAATGTCGGGGTTGTGGTACCAAATGCATGTGTCACTGGTCACACCAAATGGGTGGCGTAGTTGTAGACCCAAATGCAGGGGTTGTGGTACCAAATGCAGGTGTAACTGGTCGCACCAAATGGGTTACTTGATCCAAACATTGTGAAATATGATATCATATAGCATTAGGGTTTTGTTCAACATACAACGATATCATAGAGAGCCAACGAGCTGCACACAGATATTTTTACAGATCAAACCATGAGGTGTGTTGTAGATCTAGAAGTTGCATATCCACAAGATCGGAAAAAGGAGAGACTTGGATCTCTAGATCAAGAAAAAATTGTGTGTGTCCATCAAGTTTTGGGACTAAGCAACGATCCTAGACAATAGCATCTGGGATGAACAATTTGGGAAACGATCCAAAATACCATCTGAAATCCATGATGAACACTCCATAATAATTGGTTCCAGTCATAGATTTTGAACTGATGGAAGGCTTCAATCAAACTATCTTCAATGCTCATGGAGATGACATCTGAAACCACGCCTAGGAGAGTAGAAATATGTTGTCAAAGAAGAGTTGACTACCAAGATCGTTGTCAAGAAGGAATAGAAATTGTTGCACAAAGAAATAGCTGCCAACAATCACTACATGCAGAGATGGGCAACAATGATGCAAAGCAGAACCTGGCTTTTATCGTAGTCATCACCAAGCGTGGAGTCACCAAAGTTGAACATGTTTCCCAAACGAGACAAGTTCCTAGCCTGCGATATCAGATTTTCTCTCTCGAATTTCATGATCGAAGATGCCAACACATGCAGAGGCCTCCATCGGAGATAATTACCAATAGAAAAACCCTAAAACTGTAAACATCGCCTTTCTTTGAGAGAATATCGCCATCACTATACTACTATATCACCATAAATTACGCTGCAGATGAAGCCGGAGCTGGGGAAATCAGTGTGATGTGGGACTAACCATTGCAATTGTTGCTAATAGCAAGAGGTTCAATGTGGAAAAAGTAGTGTAGGATTTCCACAACACAAAAGACTGTTGCGGATTTCTTCTTTGACATGAACTGGAACGACGACTCTCCTCTGGTTCTATAGGCCACTTGTTACAATGCCCAATGACTGCACACTCCAGATGGAGGCCACACCAACAGTGGTGGCCCTCTTCAACATGAAAACGTTGAGCAATGATCCTTCAAACATAGGTCGACCCTCCAATCAACGATTTGGCCTTCAAACCAGACAAATCGACCCCTCAACAGAGAATTTTCTGCGATGAAATTCTCGTGATGAGTGAAAAAAACCTCCAAGAGTGAAAATCGAGTTAGTCAATTTGTGTCCAGCGGTCAAATACTTTTTTGGATGAAGAAATCGCTCCACATACATCATGATATTCACAATCGATCATGGAATGGAGCTAACGATTTGTTTCTGGTTCGACAGATCCAAAATTTCAAGAAATTGGAGATCTCCCAAATATCATGAGAGTGTGCTCACAAAGATATAAGACTACGACCTGTGGCAATGTGCAAAGGTGGAAACAATCCAATGAGGAGTTCTCAACTGCCTAAATTTTGCAGCACCCAGACAGAGCAAATCCAGCACGAGTTGAGCAGTTCGATCCACAAGAGAAGGCCTGACGATTCCAAAACAAATTGATGGAAAAACAAATATTCCCACAAACAAATCAAGGACACACAAACACACTACTCTCTCCTGCAAGAATTTATCCTCTACACATGCTTCATTTCTCTTCCAAGATCCCTGGTAGCCTCTCGTGAGGGAGTTAAGGCCAGTCTGGATCTGATACCATATTGAGAAATGTGAGAGTATATTGAGAAATGTGAGAGTAGGGATTATTATGCACAAACCAAAAATGTGTGAGAACTCTCTCATTAAAAAAAGAAAAGAGATTATAGATACACAAGCTTTGTCTTAAAATAAGGAAACTACCTTGATCTATGTGATTTATGGTTGAGAAAATATCTTAATCTCACACTAATCTAGGAAGCATCTAGTTAGATTGAATCTCTCACATCCAACTAGATCCAACAATTTTCTAAGACTAAAATCAAACACGTGAGCTTAACAAACACATCAACAATTATTTCCAAGTATTCAATATGTTTTTTTTGGAAAAGGATTAAGTATTAATTTATATTAGTTTTATCTTTTCTTATAAGTTAATTAAATGTAATTCTTGTGAATTGGGCATTTCTGTCACTCATACATGAAGTGCAAGTTGTTGATATGTTTAATGTTACATAGATTAAAGGAAGTAAATAGATCTTTTGAAGAAGGAATTCATTTTCAAGAGTATGTTTAAGAACTTTTTGATATTCAACATCTTCCCAATCAATTTTTCATAGTTTCTTGCCGTTGCACTTTTATTTTAAATTTGTGTTTCGGTATTGTGTCTTCTTTGTTCATCCCTTTATTTGAAAGTAGTATGTTGTGACTAATTTCTTCTCGAGATATGCCATTGGTAATCTTGTTTTCTTCATTCTTCCATTTGTTCATGTAATTCATTTACGCTATGTCTTCTAACATGTTCTCACACTACCCTTCTTTGTTCTTCAATTTCAGCATTATGAGGAGACATGACTATGTTTTTTTCGATGTTTTATTCCAAATGTATACCTCATAACATAGAACAAAACTATGAAGTCAATGCACACTAAGAAGGAACATTACCACACATAAAATCGTCCCATTCCAAGAAACAACTTCATAACTATATTCTAAAATTAATGTATTGTAAAGAGGAACATATTAACTCTACATTGAAATCAATGCACTTAAATAAAGAACTTAAAAATATAATATTTAAATTGATTGCAACCATAAGAAGGATCATATCAATTTTGATATTGAAATCAATACAATATAAAAAAGAATCATTACACTTAAAGCACGACTTAAAGGAGGATGAGCACAAGAAGGATGAGGATGCAGAGACATGGTTGTTAGGCATGAGGAAGTATTTTCAACTGCATAATTACTCTTCACAAGTAGAAGGAAGAATTTCCAACTATCAACTCAAAGGAAAAAGCATCAATGTGGCCGGATCAATTTGTGCAGGTGCAACACATTGACGAGAAGAAGGTTACTTGGAGGGAATTCAAAAGATATCTTCAGAATAAATACTTGACTAAGCGATACTATGACGAGAAAGTGAAGGAGTTCTTTGAACTCAAGCTTGGGGGTATGACCATAGATGAATATGAGAGGGGGTTTTTAGAGTTGTTGAAATATGTTTCTTTCATCAAGGATGAACAAGTTAAGATTCAGAGGTATTTGAGTCGGCTTCCATCATCTATCAATGATAAGATACAATATGATGATCCCAAAACACTAGAGGAAACTATAAGAAGGGATAAATGCCTTTATGATCAACTTAAAGGAAGAGAAACTTACCAAAAATCTTGGGAAGACAAGAAGAACATCAAGATGGAACAGAGGAAGGAGGGAAATAAGTCACCATTCTTCAGAAATAATTCCCATGGACAACTATCTTCTAAAGAATCCAGAATGACCGATACATTGGGACAAAGACCAAGACAACCACCTTTTCAATGTTGGGGTTGTGGGGAAAATCATATGTATCGAGATTTCCCTCACATGGGTGAAAAAGTGAGGATTGTTCACAATGTACAACAAGCTGATACAGTGGAAGACATGGGTAGAAATGTACATAACATCTACGCAGCATTGGATAACAAGCAAGTTGAATTTCAGTCACATATGATTGAAGTGGAAGGTAATTTTAACAACCAAACCATTGTTATTTTAATTGATTCAAGAGATAGTCACAACTATCTAGATCCTCAGATGGTGGAAAGATTTTGATTTGCCAAAATCAAGCTTGGAACATCTTGGTTGGTGCAGCTAGTTACAAGAGCTAAAAGGAAAATTAATAAAATGGTTAAGGCATTCCCAATGGACATGAATGGATTGAGTACCAGGACATATTTGAACATCATGCCTTTAGGTTCCTATGACTACCTAATTGGTATGGATTGGTTGGACCAACATCATGTTGTCCTAGATTGTTATAATAAGATCTTCACTTGCTTGTATGAGAAAGGGAATTTAAGGAAAGTACAGGGAATTCCCATGGCAGTAATCATTAGAGAAATTCCAGCCTTGCAATTGAAGAAGAGTTATAGGAAAGGATGTCAAATATTTACATCCCATATGGAAGAGACACCTAAAGATAATATGTCAAGAATTAAAGATTTTGCAGTCCTAAAAGAGTTTGAAGATGTATTCAAGGAAATACCAAGATTGCCACCCAAGAGAGATATTGACTTCTCCATCAATCTAATGCATGGAGCAGCTCCTATATCTCAGACTCCTTACATGATAAGTACACTCGAGCTGAAGGAATTGCAAATACAACTAGAAGAGATTTTGAAGAAGGGGTATATACGCCTAGGTGTGTCACCTTGGGGTGCCCCAATATTTTTTTTGAAGAAAAAAGATGGAACATTGAGACTTTGCATCAACTTCAGTTGAACAAGGTAACTATGAAGAACAAGTACCCTTTGCAAAGGATAGATGACCTCTTTGATCAGCTAAAAGATGCAACAATATTCTCCAAGATTGATCTCAGGTCAGACTATTATCAAGTAAGAGTTAGAGAAGAAGATGTCAACAAGACTGCCTTTAGAACAAGGTATGGCCATTATGAGTTCACGGTGGTACCATTTGGTTTATCAAATGCACCAGTTGTCTTCATGTGTTTAATGAATGGCATTTTCAGGGATTACTTATATAAGTTTTTCATTGACTTCTTGGATGACATTCTTATATATTCTAAGTTTGAAGAAGAGCATGAGAATCACTTGAAGATGGTATTAGAGGTGTTGATGGAGCATCATTTGTATACCAAATTGAGCAAGTGTTCATTCTATTAGAAACAAATTCATTATTTGGGCCATATCATTTCAGAGAAAGGGATAGCAATGGATCCAAAAAAGATAAGGGCCATTGAAGGATGGTCAACACCAAGGAATGTCTCAGAGGTAAGGTCATTCATGGGCCTTTTAGGATAATATAGGAGATTTATTGAAAGATTCTCAAAGATTGCACACCCAATCACTTCATTTCAAAAGAAAGTTGTGAAGTTTGAGTGGACATTGGATTGTGAAAAGAGTTTCCAACACTTGAAGCATTTATTAACAAGTGTTCCAATACTAAGGATTTCTAATTCAAATGAAGACTTCATTGTATGTACTGATGCATGTAAAGAAGGGCTTGGGGGAGTCCTTAGTTAGAATGGGTATGTGGTGTGCTATGAATCAAGGAAGTTAAAGGAGCATGCAAGGCACTATGCTACTCATGATTTGGAATTGGAAGCTATAGTGCACGCCTTGAAGATGTGGAGGCACTACCTCATGGGGAAAATATTTGAGTTGAGAACATACCATAGTGGTCTAAAATATTTATTTGGACAACCAACTCTAAATTCCAACCAAAGCAGATGGTTGAAATTCCTAAGTAAATACGACTTCGATATAAAGCATATCAAGGGGAAAGAGAACAAGGTGGTTGATGCACTCGGCAGAAGGGTGCATGAGATGCATACTACAACCATTATCATGTACCAATCAAATTTGAAAGACAAAATTTTAGAAGCTGCAAAATTAGATGTGCAATACATGGAAATAAGGACAAAATTACAACAAGGTATTTTGCACCAGAAAAGTGAAGAATACAAGCTGGAAAAGGTTGATATTCTCATGTATAGGGGAAGAATTTATGTGTCAAATTCTCGGGAATTGAAAAATCTGATTTTAAAAGAAATGCATAATGTGCCTTTGTTGGGTACCCAAGTTACCAGAAAACTATTGCAGCTGTCAAGAGCCATTATTACTGGTTCGGGATGAACAAAGATGTTGTTTATTTTATTTCCAAGTGCTTGGAATGTCAAAAAGTCAAGGCTAAGCACAGACACCCAACTGGTTTTCTACTTCCATTACCCATTCCTTAGTGGAAATGGGAAGTTGTAACAATGGATTTCATCACAAAGCTGCCCATAACAACCAAACAACATGATTCCATCATGGTGGTGGTGGACAAGCTTACTAAAGCTGCCCACTTTATTCCAGTAAAAATCACTCGCAAAGAAATCAACATTGTTGATATTTATATGAGGGAAATTGCTAGAATGCATGGTATACCCAAGACAATTGTATCTCACAGAGATCCAAAATTTACATCAAATTTTTGGAAAGGATTATTCAAAGGATTTGGGATTGCTATCCCCATTTTGTGGATAACTAAGGATATTATATCTCGAGGCCCTCAGGTTGTAGATATGGAGTACCGATAGACTACATGAACAACATTATCCTTTTGCACAGATGGAGATGCTTTTCACCACCATAGAGGTCACAGATTTTCAGATGGAAACCACCACATCAGCTACCTTCCGGAAGGCAATGGGCCTTGCTCCATGAGGTACAAGTCAGTATTATGGTGAACATCATTTCAATATTTAAGGCATTTGAGTATGTTGTATCTTAGATTGCTCTAGATTTCATGATATATGCTTGGACATTATGCCTTTTTCCCTTCTTCACCTTGGTGGTTGAAAATATGCCCTAGTAAGTGGTCTTCCTTGGGGATGTGTTTGCTACTAGGAACTCCCTTCAAGAACCATCGTATCGTTCTCGACCATACTTACCATGTTCCATCACTATTTCCCCCTATTTCCTTATCTCTTGGGATTTTAATGTGTATTGACCCAAGAAGGGGTTGTCCCTCACTCTATGGAAGAAAGGATTGAAGGCCCAGAGGGATTGATGTTGGGTAAAAGATAAAATCCTATGTATGAACCTTCTAGATGCTTCACCCAGGGATCACCCAAGAAAGAAATGAAATGCTTATCTTTGAGTAAAGGGGGACCCACAATAAAATATGATTAAAAATGCTTAAAATGTTAGTTGGAGGATAGGAGGTCTCATCATGAGTCAGCCTATCATGTCCATGAATATATAATGGTATGACATTACCATCATCTGGTCACCAATCTAGGGTAATGGCTCTCAGTTGCATGGTTGAGAGAAAGGGGGTCTCATCACGAGCCAACCCTCTCATTTCCACTAGGTGTTTGTGGGTGACACTGCCATTATCTGGACACCACACCAATGCAATGGCCTTCAACCTTTCCTTAAATTTATGAAAGAATGAAAGAATGGAAAAATAATGGGCTTGGAAAAAGTGCATTTTGGATGAAGATACCACACACCCTCTACAAATGCACCCATGAGTGAGACACTACAAACCCTTGTATGTCATGAACCCCATGCCCATTGAGTCTTGATCCTTAACCACTTCATCGAGTTTACATGACTTAGAGAGGGATCTCTTGGAAACTCTCATTGACCTCGGGAAATATCTACCCAATAGGACACCTGGTTAACCTTCCCATATTCAAGCTTAACAAGTTGCATAATGTCTTTGAGCACTTAATTATTTGACATAGTAATCTTTGATGCACATGCTTAGGTGGCTCATTTATTGATTAGATTAACTTATGATTATGTTATGACTTGAGATCCTTAGAGGGAATTCTTATTTGTCTTTGCAGGACCTAGTTGGTGGACAGTTTTGGAAGAACAAGCCTAGCTTGGGCTTCCATGGGGCTTGAAGCCCATAGGTGGATGCCAAGGACCTGCATGCCAGAAGAGAGAGATCAAACTTTGAAGGCCTAAAATATGACTTGGAAGAAATAACCTAGACCCCACATGCCAAACGTTCTTCCTAGGAGAGGTAAAACGTCACCTTTAGAGGCATAACATCACCTAGGGGGGTTAGGGTTTGGTGGTGAGGTTGACATGCATTTGGCACAACGATGTTTTGAGGGGTTTGAGGCTTTTACCATGAAGGAAGTGACTTGGATGATTGACATGTGGCTTTGGGAAGCCTTTCTACACTCCTCCATCACCAACGATCTTCTCCTAGTGCCAAAACGTCCCCTAAAGGGAGACACCACCTTAATTTTAGGGTTTTTCTTTGTGCAAAAGTGAAATTAAAAAGAATTTTTTAATATTACTTTGTAAAAGGGGAAAGATTAGGGTCGTTGACCCCTAGTATTGTGGTTTACCCTTAATTATATGGATAAACTATGTGAGTGACATTTTGTATAAATAGAGATCATAAGATCTCATTTTAAATCATAACTCTCCATTGTGAGAGGCTCTTGGACTGAAATTTTTTCTCTCTTTGGATATGTATCTCTCTTGTGATTTTGTTTATGGCTATGTCTTGGATTATTGGTTGATGGAAGTGATGTTCTAGCCTTGGAAGACTTTTCTCTATATTTTGTGGTGGTTTGTCTTAGCTTTTTCCTTGAATTGGTAAGTTTTCTACATTGTTGCTATCATATATTTTTCAAGTCAAGGTTATTTGCTAGAGTTAGGTGGGAAGTATAAGGGCATACACCCCCACCTTAGTCTCCATCATCTTATGCTTACATACTATTGGTTTAACAAGGGTTTTTTAAGAGACGTATAAGGGCATACACCCTCTTAACCTAAACCCTAGCTAGAGTGACTTGCCTTGGGGAGTAAGAGGATTTACACCCCCAAGGAGGTAGTACCTCTAGCTCTTTCTTTGCTTGAATCCATTAACCCATTTTTTAAAGGCACTAGTCATTTACTATTTGCATTGGGTAAATAAATTGTTGCCTTGGTAAACATACAAATTTCAAGTTTTAAAGTTGTCTCTTTTGGATAGTGATGTTGATGCCTTGGGGATTCTTCCTCCCTTAGGGCCTCCCCTTTCAAACACAATTTATTTTTTTGTAGTAAAACTAACCTACAGCCATTAGGGCTTCTCTAAACCTATCCTACTAACCCATTTTGCTCCTAAACTAACCCTAGACTAGGCCTAAAAATCTGCCCTCACCCACTACTAACCTAGGTGCACCTTTTGAGCTAATTACGAGTAATTTTTGTTGGATAAACTTTCTGATATAGGGCTTGATTTGCTACAGTAATAAGGCTGATAAATTCACTACAGAAACCCTAAGATGAAGTCACTCGTAACTTGTGATTTCACCGCCAAAATTTGCTAAAAGTTTCCTAACTTGTTCTACTAGGTTTAAGGCATTTTTGGGTGTCTTCTTTGAGGATTTTTGTGACTGATTTTACTGTTGTCATAACAAGCTTGCTACAGCCATAAGGCTGAAAAAATACATCTGCATACAATATTTATGACAATCACATTTAATTGCTAAAGTCGCATGCTATAAATTGTGAAGTTTCTCTAGTCATTATCTACTTGTTTCAAGCATATCTCACTTGACTTTAAACAATCTTTTAAGCAACTATAATACTTCTTCCTTTCTGATATATATCGTTCTCTATTGCTGCAAATTAGGGAAATAAAGCTTAACTTGTTGATCCAACTAACCTACATCATTGCAAAATAAAATAGAAATTAAAGGCTACCCAACACAGTCATAAAATCTACGTTGATAAACGCAGAACCCACAGAGAATTTAAAGTGGGTGACCATGTGTTCATAAAACTAAAGGCCAAGAGAAGTTCCATGAGGTTGGGAAATAGTTCAAAGCTAGCAGCTCATTGTTGTGGGCCATTTGAAATCCTAGAAAGGATTGGGCCTATAGCATACATGCTTGTCTTACCTGCATTAATGTGTATTCATAATGTATTCCATGTATCATTACTTAAAAAGTACATACTTGATGCTAATCATGTCATTGATTGGAATGTGATTCAGGTGGAACAAGAAGGTGACTTTCAAGTGCATCCGCTGTGCATATTGGACCAGAAGATCAAGCAGCTCTAGAATCAAGCCATAGGGCTAGTAAAGGTCCAATGGACTTGGTACAGTCCTGAGGATGCAACTTGGGAGCATGAAGATGTTATGCGAGCAGAGTACCCGCATCTTTTTGAAGACTTTTAAAGTTTTGATTGTATATGGGTATATACTGCACTGAGGACAATGCATAAATAAGGGGGAGGGGAATGTAATACCCCTAGGCCAAACCCCAACTGTGCATATAAATATGAATGAACATATAGGCTGGTGAGTGAGGATATTTTGGGCCAGGGTACCTGTGTGGTTATTAGGCTAGGGGCCAAATGATAAATGGCCAAAGAGCCTAGACGCTAAAGGCCAACGTGCCTATATTGTAAATTGTAAATCATGCTCATATTATTAATAAATTACACCACTACTACATACCGGCCAAACTAAAGAGATGGGGGGATAAACTCCACTAGGTAGGGAAAATGGGGCTAAGAATCTAGAAAAAGGGGCTAAGCTAGGGTGCTTAATCCCAATGGAATATTATATTGATATTCCTAAAAGGTTAAAGTATGGATATAACTTTATACATTCTAAATTTCAAAAGAGGGGACAAGGGATCTCCTTCAGTGCCATGTGTCATAAAATACACATGCATATATATAATAGGGAGATTTATTGTATTTGGGGAGGATTCATGGATTTTCATTCATCATTCAATCATGATTTCCTACCATCCACTCATCGGTGTTACCATCTGTACCTGTACCTGGTTTGTTGTAGGTGGAAGAGGCAAGTTGTCAGGCCCGTGGTCGAAGAGGCGGTTGTCAGGACTGTGGTAGAAGAAGCAGGTTGTAGGGCCCATGAGTAGTTTCTCTAGGTGAGAAAATATTCAGAATTGTTCCCTGGTGCGTTGGGAAATAGCTACAGGGATCTGAGACTTCATGTTTGGCATGTTGTTGAATCCCCGAAAGGGAAGTCGGGAAGCCAAGGGATTGTTGAGCAGAGAAGGGACTCACTTCCTGGGGTGGAACAAGCATGTGGGGAATGAGAGATTGTAGGATAGTTGTAGCAGTTGGGCACCTTGGATTGAGAAATTATGTTGTTTATCAGACCTTAAACTGGCTTAGTATTCCCTTTGCCCTGATAGAGTTTAGCCCCAGGTCCGGGGTGACCCACTATTGAGATTATGAGCAGTGTGGTCTATGGTTGGGAGGAACGTGGAAGGTTTGCATGCAGTTGGTGTTTATTTCATGAGATAAGTGTATTTCATGTGTTTATTTCAATTACTTTGTGTGTGTGAAACTATGAGTTTTATGTCATGGAATCTCTGTTGTTAAATTATATATATATATTATTATTGTTGCACGCATGTTCTTATTATTTCTACTTAACTCTGTTCATATGCAGAATTTATGATTTAATTTAATGGTATCATAATTCATAATTCTATGTGGCCTGGCCAACTCGGATGTTACAAGAGCAATTTGTTGAGTTGTTGATAATGGGGATGTTACAAGGTGATTTAAATTAGTATCAAAGTTCATAATTTAAGCGGCATAGCCCAACAGGTCACTGGAGATATTACAATATGGTATCAGAGTTGTTCAACAGATATTTTTTTCATGACATGGCCATCCAGGGTGCCTGGGTACGTCACAAAGTGGTATCATAGCTCTAGTTTTAGACACTGGGCCTGGATGGGCCAATTAGTGGAACGCGGAAGTGAAATTTACAGACTATGTAATTACATGTTGGACAAGATTGCAGTTGGAAGGGATATGGAGCCATGTGGCAGATCAACTATCAGTCCCACGAAACTGTGGTAAGATCTTGGAAATTTGTCTAAGAGTCAGCCCCATGAGACCGTGGTAAGAGGATGAAAAAAAATGGCTAAGTGTTAGGATTTTTTAGACATACTTACACAAGATTATGAGTCTGCAAGTCTGTGAGTTCGCAAAGATGGAAAAATGACTAAGTGTTGGGATTTCTCGGACAAACTTACACAAGATTTTGAGTCTGCAAGTCCGTGAGTCCACATAAAAGGAAAAATGACTAATCGTTTGGATTTCTTGGACAAACTTACACAAGATTATGAGTCTGTAAGTCCACGAGTCTGCAAATATGGAAAAATGACTAAGTGTTGGGATTTCTCGGACATACTTACACAAGATTATGACTATGCAAGTCCGTGAGTCCGCAAAGATGGAAAAATGACTAGGTGTTGGGATTTCTCAGACAAACTTACACAAGATTATGAGTCCGCAAGTCCGTAAAGATGGAAAAATGACTTAGTGTTGGGATTTCTCGAATAGACTTACACTAGATTATGAGTCCGCAAATATGGAAAAATTATTAAGTATTGGGATTTCTCGGACAAACTTACACAAGATTATGAGTCCCCAAGTCCGTGAGTCTGCAAAGATGGAAAAATGACTAAGTGTTGGGATTTCTCAGACATACTTATACAAGATTATGAGTCTGCAAGTCCGTGAGTCCGCAAAGATGGAAAAATGACTAAGTGTTGGGATTTCTCAGACAAACTTACACAAGATTATGAGTCTGCAAGTCTATGAATCCGCAAAGATGGAAAATGGATAAATGTTGGGATTTCTCAAAAAGACTTACACAATATTATGAGTTTGCAAGTCCACGAATCCACAAATATGGAAAAATGACTAAGTTTTTGGATTTCTCGAACATACTTACACAAGATTATGATTCTGCAAGTTCGCAAAGATGGAAAAATGACTAAGTGTTGTCATTTCTTGAAAAAACTTACACAAGATTATGAGTCTGCAGTCCGCGAGTCCACAGAGATGGAAAAATGACTAAGTGTTGGAATTTCTCGGATAGAATTACACAAGATTATGAGTCTGCAAGTTCGGGAGTCCGCAAAGATGGAAAAAAATGGCTAGGTGTTGGGATTTCTCGAACAGACTTACACAAGATTATGAGTCCACAAGTCCATGAGTCTGCAAAGATGGAAAAATGACTAAGTGTTCGGATTTCTCGAATAGACTTACACAATATTATGAATCCACGAGTTCACAAAGATGGAAAAATGACTAAGTGTTGGGATTTATCGGACAGACTTACACATGATTATGAGTCCGCGAGTCCGCAAAGATGGGAAAATTGACTAAGTGTTGGGATTTCTCGGACATACTTACACAAGATTATGAGTTTGCAAGTCTGTGTAAGTTTTAAACATGTGAAGTAAAGTAATGCATATAGATTCTTAAGAAAAACAAAATTTAATCAATGGCTCATACATAGAGTACACGGAGATTTTATACCAAAAACCCTCAACCGGGAAAACCTTTCTTATATTCATTATATCAAATTTCACCATTCACCATACAATATATATACAATATTTTTAGGTATTCCGTAGATACCAAAACCCTAATCCCTTAATCCGAGATTAATTTACAAAACCGCTAAAAATAGAAAAAAACGCCCAAAAAAAAAAAATCAGGGCACTGCCCCGAGCTACCACCCATTGTCGAACGTTGCGCATAACCAAGGGGGGGCATACCTGCCCCCCCTGGGACCCCCCTAGGAAAGCGTCCGACGCACATGACACAAAGAGCACTACTAGAGGGATCTTCAGACGCAGTTGTCATATCTGACGCGCCCACACACACACATGCAAAGAATATAACACATACCCAACATTCTCCCACTTGTTGTTTTCTTTGCATCCAGGGGTCCATAGGATTATATAGTCAATAATCCAGGGTAGCAATGCCTATTGTTACTCTACACCAGGAGAAATTTTCTGTGCTCATAGACTTTGTCAATGAATCTGCAACATTCTTCAGACTGTCAACATTTTCCAACAACACCTTCTTTTCCTCAACCATGTCTCTCACAAAGTGATACTGAACATAAATATGCTTTGTCTTCGAATGATAAGTTGGGTTCTTTGCTAGGAAGATTGCACTCTCACTGTCACAATCTAATCTCACTACTTGTTGTACCAACCCAATACCTGAACACAATC
>SNQJ01S0183014.1:0-19053 GCA_010110895.2 Picea sitchensis | reverse complement strand
TTAAGGAAAGAGTGAGGAGCATGAGGCCTTGCTTAAGCAACACCGGAATGAGCCTCCTCCCCTTAGGGTTTTGACTTCATGGCCCTGCCATTGCAGCACCATTAAGCCTAACTCTCCCGTCCTTAGATTTAGATCCTTCCAAGCCTTTTAGCCTCACTCTTTGACTCCATTTACCCTAAGGCACTAGTCTAAAACTACAATGTTGAGTCTATAGTGTTGAAAAAACCTTCTCAAAACTCTTAAATTGAAACCCTAACTAACCCTAGCGACCTACTAACCCTAACCCTAAGATCACGTCTTGCCTCTTATGAACTTTTGCTCGGTATTAAAGTTGCGGCTAAGTCATCCGTTGATAGATATTTAAGTGTTGAATATTTTCATTGACCTAATTAGCAAAACGTTCACCTCAATATTTACCAAAACTAACCTAGATTAGGGTTGACGTCACCCTTAGTAGGCTTGACGCAGCAACATTATATATATATGAGCACATTTAATGCATTGTGATAATACAAGGATTTGATTTTGTACATTGAATGCCAGTATCATTTTGTATTTATTGAAGAAGTAATATTATAAGACATTGCCTTTATCGCAATCATTGACTTCGTCAATAATTACATTTATTATTGCTCATGTATATTAAAGATAGTCATTAGCAATTGAAGTACTAACCACTGTTTGCACGTTTTAGTTTTATTTGCCTTGTCTCGCAAACAAGTGCCTTTTTCAGTGGAATACCTTCTCTTTGACTATCTCTCTTGGCAGTAATCTGTGAGGGGGAAAAACCTACTTTGACCTTTTGAACCTTAAACCCTTGATCTTTTCTCTTTCAGCACCCTAGATTACTAGGGACGTCTCCCTTGGGATTAGCCACCCTGAATAGAAAGAGCTCCCCATCGAGGTGACAGTGGATAGGGAAGCTCCTGTTATGCCAGTTTGACTCCTGCCTTCAAGCTACTAAACTTTTCCTACAAACTGAGAGATAAGAGTTGGTTAATTATTGTCCAATAGACAAGAATGGACTCAACGTAAAGGTAGATGTGAACATCATACCATTTGGTTCATATGACTATCTAATTGCCATGGATTGGTTGGAGAAAAACCATGTTGTCATAGACTATTACAACAAGACCATAACTTGTCTTGATGAATAAGGGAAGCAAGGAAGGATTCAAGAAATTCCAAGAGTTGTAGCTGTTAGAGAAATATCAACCATGCAATTGAAAAAGAGTTTCAGGAAAGGATGTCAAATTTCGTAGCCCATATGGAAGAGGAAGCCAGAGATAAAGTGGAAAGTATTGAAGACCATTTGGGCTTGAAATATTTTGAAGAGATTTTTCGGGAAATCCCAGTATTTACTCCAAAGAGAGACATTGATTTCTCTATTGATTTGGTTCGAGGAGTTTCCCCAATGACCAAGACACCTTATAGAATGGGCACACCAGAATTAGAACAGTTGCAAATGAAATTTGAAGAGTTTTTAAAGAAGCGGTATATACACCCAAGTGTGTCACCTTGGGGAGCCCCAATTATTTTTTTGAAAAAGAATGATGGATCATTAAGGCTATGTATTGATTTCATGAAGCTGAATAAGGTCACAATAAAGAACAAATATCATTTTTCGAGGATTGATGATATATTTGATCAGCTGAAAGGTGCAAAGGATATTTTACAAGATTGATTTAAGATCAAGTTATCATCAAGTGAGGATAAAGAAAGCATATATTAGCAAGAAAACGCTCATAACACTATATGGGCATTATGAATTCACATTAGTGCCATTTGGACTATCAAATGCCCCAATAGTTTTCATGTGCCTAATGAATGGAGTGTTCAAGGAGTACTTGGACAATTTTGTAATTGTTTTCTTGGATGATATTCTAGTTTACTCCAAGATAGAAGAAGAGCATGAGAAACATTTAAGAATGGTGTTGCAAATTTTGAGAGAACAAAAGTTGTATGCCAAGATAAGTAAGTTCATCTTTTATCAAAATAATATTCACTACTTGGGGATTATTATTTAAACAGAGGGGATAAAATTTGATCTTGATAAAATAAAGGCCATTAGAGGATGACCAGTGCCAAGAAATGTCACAAAGGTCATATATTTTATGGTTGTTGCTGGTTATTACCGAAGATTCATAAAGGGGTTTTCAAATAATTCAATTCCAATCACTTCTTTGCAAAACAAGGAACTTATATTTCAATGTACTCCCAAATGTGAAGAAAGTTTTCAACAGTTGAAAGATATTTTGACAAGTGAACCAATATTAAATATTGTAGACCCAAATGAAGACTTTTTAGTGTGCATAGATGCATGTAAGGAAGGAATAGATGGATTCCTCAGTCAAAAGGAACATGTGGTATGCTACGAGTCTAGAAAATTAAAGGAGCACGAGAGGAATTACGCTACACATGACTTGCAGTTGGAAAAAATTGTCCATGCAATAAAAATGTGGATACATTACCTTACGGGGAAAATATTTGAGCTAAGTTCAAACCTTTGTTGTCTAAATCATTTTTTTGGAAAACCACCATTAAATGCCTGACAAACTAGATGGCTGGAATTTCTAAGTGAGTATGACTTTGAAATTAAGCACATAAAATGCAAGGAAAATCAGGTGGTTGATGCACTCAATAGAAGAGATCATGAAGTGCACATTTCAACCATTAGAATGATCAACATAGATTTAAAAGAAATAATCTTAGAGGCTGCAAATTTAGACCAACAATATGTAAAAATAAAAGAAACATTACAACAAGGTAACTTATAACAGAAATTTAATTTTTATGAGTTCAAAGAGGATAGAATCCTCATGTACAAAGGAAAAATGTATGTGCCAAATTTAGGAGAGATGAAAAATATAGTTTTGAGGGAAATGCACAATGTGCCATATGCTCGGAACCCATGATATCAAAAGACAATTGCAGTTGTAAGAAGCCAATACTTTTGGCCGAGAATGAAGAAGGAAGTGGTTAATTACATAGCCAGGTGCCTAGAATGTCAAAAGTTAAAAATAGAGCATAGACATACAGTGGGGATGCTACAACCATTTCCCATTCCCGAGTGGAAATGGGAAGTGGTTACAATTGATTTCATTACAAAACTTCCCATAATAGTGAAGAAACATAATTCCATCATGGTGGTGGTGGACACATTAACGAAAGAAACACATTTTATTCATGTGAATACAACACACAATGCAACAAATATTGCAAAAATATACATGAAGGAAGTTGCCAGGTGCTCTAAAAATACCAAAAAATTTTTGATACCAACTTGATTTGAAATATCAACAAACTATGATACCAATTCAGCCCAAAAATCCTTAGATGTCAATTAGTTCATAAATACACATAAACATCTGACTAGATTCTGCAAATTGAAGATTGACTTGAATATTTGAAAATAACATGTTAAAATTCTTATTTATCCATAAAACTTCATTAACTAATTAATATAATTTGCAAAAATAATAAGTGCCAAAACGGAGAGAAATAAACCGCTCTTATTAATTCTCAAAATGCCAAGAATTACAATAAATGGGATTACAATGCCAAATTTGATGTCACTCTTCAATTATACTACTCAATCCTTAAAATAGAGGTCATTATTGAATTCCTCATGAAATTATAAGAAAAATGAGTATGGAGTTGACTATAGTCTGAATTAGTGTTTAAGGACCCCTTTTTGCACGCATAATGAGACTATGTGTCTCATACATGAAAAATTGGACTAAAAATTTTCATACATAGCCTTTTTACATAAAATAGACATCTCTATCAGATTCCTCTCAAAATTCTGAGAAAAATGAGCATAAGCACACTATACTTCCCTCAAAGAACTCTATGGCATGCAAAACCAGACAAACCCAAAAGAGGGACACCTCTTGCATGCAAAATGAGACAACATTATAAAGTTGGCATGAAATTATATATCGGCCCTATATTTGGCATGCATTTATGTATCTTGGGAATTAGTTTTCGTGCCCATTAAATAATCCTAGGTCGGCCAAATGACCAACTGAAATCCTTGGCAAAATTGATTTAATATTAAATATAATATCTAATGTTAGTTATAACAACTAAAATGCACGACATATTGGTAGGAGGCTTGAGGTTAATACTAAGCGATATTCTTTGGAATATTTGAATTTCCTTTCATAGGTCACGTGTTCTATTCCAGTCGACCTCAAACAAATTTTGATTCTCCCTTATCCATTGTTGGCTAATCGAAGAGTGCCACGTGACACTCTCTGATTGGCCCACATATCTGCATGGCCAACACTTTTCCATGTCACTGCCACATGTACCTGTATGGATCTTCCATGTCACTTCCAACTGTAGCTATACATGTTACCTTCCACATCATCGCATGGATTGAAGGATCAGATCCTGTCACTGAGAGGGGGGGGGGTGAATCAGTGACACAGTAATTTTATCAATTTTCTTTTATTTATGCAAACAGAATTTTGACTCTTGCAATCACACTTTTCCTATCATAAATGAATGAATCCTTCTGACGTTGACTGTTGTGTTGTCACCCCCTGAATAGGTGCCAACTAATGCATTATTTTCTTGAGAGATTAATTAGGTTGGAAGAAGAATTACTCCCATTTTTTTCTTGAGATATTCATATACATCTCTGCTTAAGGGTTTTGTGAAAATATATGCCACCTATTCTTGTGTCGGGACATATTCCAATTTAATGATCTTATTTTCAGCCTCATCTCTTAGATAGTGATATTTTATGTGAATGTGTTTTGATTTTGAGTGTTGAACAAGATTCTTGGAGAGACTTATCGTGCTTGTATTATCATAGTGGATATGAGTAGGTTCTTCAATTATTATTTTGATGTCTTGTAAGGTTTGGTTCATCCATTCCACTTGTGTGCAACATTCTGCTACTACAATATACTCAGCTTTAGTGCTAGACAATGAAATTGAGGATTGTTTCTTGATTATCCAAGCTACCAATGATTGTCCCAAAAAGAATGCTCCTCCACTTGTACTTTTTATGTCATCTACACTACCTACCCAATCAACATCTGAATAGGCTTTTAAAGTGAATGAATCCTTTCTAGGGTACCACAAACCAAGATCTATGGTTCCTTTCAAATACCTAAAGATTCTTTTTACAGCTCGAACATGGATCTCCTTTGGTGTTGCTTGAAATCTAGCCACCATCCCAACAACTTGCTTGACATCAGGTCTCGAAGCTGTTACATAGAGAAAGCTCCCAATTATTGATCTATAGTGTTTTGGATCTAGATATTTGGACTCATCATCCTTTCTTAGTTTGCATCCAACTATCATAGGTGTACTAACAGGTTTGCGATCTTCTAACTGGAATCTCTTCAACATATCTTTAACATACTTAGTCTAATGGATAAAGAATCCTTGTTTTAGCCCATAAAGTGATTTCTTCAGTTTATAGATATAGTCTCCTTTTTTAGTGAATTGAAATCCTTTTGGTTGTTCAATATAGACTTCCTCTTCTAAGTTTCCATTGAGAAATGTTGACTTGGCATCCATTTGGTATACTTAAAATTTTCTGTAGCTGGAGAAATCTAGGAACATCCTAATTGCCTCCAATCTGGCCACAGGTGCAAAGGTTTCTTCATAGTCTACTCCTTTAAACTGATCATACCCTTTATAGACCAGTCTGGCTTTGTTTATGATTACTTGCCCATTCTCATTCATTTTTTTTTATACACCCATTTAGTTCCAATGACATTTTTGTTTTTTGGTCTTGGAACTAGTTCCCAAGTTTTATTTTTTTCAATTTGGTCCAATTCTTCATTCATAGATTTAACCCAATTCTCATATTTACATGCATATTTGATTGAGATGGGCTCAATATGTGACAACAATGCTATTTATGTTTGATACAATATTTGTCTTCTTGTGTGCACTCCGTCATTCATATCTCCAATAATCAGTTCTTTAGGATGATTGTTTTGAGTCATTCTTGATGGTGTCTTTGTGTCTCTTATTGGGAATTAATCTCTTATCTCTTCTTGGATATATTGTTTGTCTTCAATTGTATGCATATCAACATATTCCCTTTCTTTATTCTCTTCTACTTCTTCTACTTGTGTACCAATTGTCGTATCATCATCTTCATCTTCACTTTCAAGTATAGTCTCTTGATTTTGGATTCTTAACGTTTTTAGGTCATCCACCTTGACATATGCACTCTCAACAATCTTATGTGTTCTAATATTGTACCATCTATATGCTTTCTTGTTAGAGGCATATCCAAGAAAAATACCTTCATCAGATCTGGCATCAAATTTTCCAAGATTCTCATCAAGTCTTTTGATGTAGAATTTACTTCCAAAGACCTTGAAGTATTTTATAGATGGATCTCTTCCAAACCATAGTTCGTAAGGATTCTTATCACTATTAACCCTGAGATTCCCTCTATTCAATATGTATATTGTTGTGCTTACAAATTCCCTCCAACATTCATCAGACAATTTTGTTTCATTGAGCATAGTTCTTGCAGCCTCCTGAACTGTTCTATTCTTTCTCTCAGTAATCTCGTTTTGCTGAGGTGCTCTGGCATCATAGAGTCTTATTATTCCATGGGTTTCACAGAAGATATCAAACTCTTTTGAGGTGAACTCACCACCATTGTCTGATCTAAGACATTTTATTTTTGTCTCCTTTTCATTTTCAACAAGGGTTTTAAAGGCTTTGAATTTGTTAAGTGCTTATGATTTTTATTTGAGAAAACATATCCAACCCATTCTAGTAAAATCATCAATGAACAACATAAAGTAAGAATCTCCTTGCAAACTCTTGGTCCTTGTAGGTCCACATAGGTCAGTGTGAACAAGATCTAAATCTTTTGAGGTTGTGTATTATTTTGCTTTGAACCTTATACTAGTTTGCTTCCCTAGTTGACAATGTCTACACATAGTATTTGAGGGATTTATGATCTTTGTCAAGTTTCTTACTACACCAAGATTGCTGAATTTTACTATATTTTCAAAGTTAATGTGCCCCAACCTTGTATGCCATAGACAACTTTCATCTACATGACATTCCTTATTCAATTTTTCATCTAGTATATATACATTCTCGGGAGTTCTAGAGGCAGTACGAACTAATTTTCCTGTGTCTTCTCTCCTAATCTCACATTTCTGGGAATCAGAGATGTAGAAATGCCCATGATCATAGGTTTGTCTGAAACTTAATAGACTAGGTTTCAATTTTTCAGCAAGCAACACATTTTTGGCTTTGTCTTTTCCCAAACTCACAGTGCCTTTCCCAAGGATGTTACCTGGAGCATTGTCACCAAATGTAACTTTACCATTTTGTTTCTTTAAGTCTAAAATTTTTTCTTTGTTACCTGTCATATGTTTTGAGCATCCACTATCAACATACGAAAGGTCTTCTTTATCTTTGGGTTTTAGGTAATAAGACATTCCTTTTTTGATGTTTTTTCTCTCAAAAGTTTCTTTTTCTCTCTAATGAACTTTGGTTGTTCTCAAATTTCCATTAATCTGCACTTAATGGCCTTATGTCCATAGTTATGACATCTGAAGCATTCTAGGTCCCCTTCTTGGAGAGGTGCAAAGGAGTTATAGTTTCTTCTTTTAACTCAATTTACTGCTTGTTCATATTTAAGTTTATAGTTCTGAACCTTTATATATTTTCTTCTATATTCTCTACAATTCATAGCTTTGTCGCCGAAATTAGAGCATGCAAAGAAATAACCAAAGAAAATGTGAGGATACCTTTTTTGATAAATCTTCTTTGGTATTGTCTTGTTTTCCTTCTTGATGGGTGGAAGTAGTCCTCTGGAGTTCTTGTCATTATTTGTCTTATCTTCAATTTTATTCTTGAATGTACCGAGGAGAGAATCTGCATAAGATTTTGAGTTGACTTGCATTTTTTCTTGAGAATAAACTATTCCATATTTATTACCTGAATCCCATTTTGTGGTAATAATCTTATCCAATATTTTAGAGCTATTCTCATATCTTGTTTGAATGAGTTTTGTATCCAATTCTTTTCTTAGGTGAACTATTTCTGCCTCCATTCTTTCACAGGTTACTTGTTTTTCTTTAAGAGACTTTTCTAGACTTTCTTCATTCCTATTTGCTTCTAGGATTTGGTTTTTCAGGTTGTTCATGAGTTTTTCCATCTCTTCTTTTTGTTCATGTTTTTCCTTTTGTTCAACTACAAAAAATTTCAGCTATCTATATCTGGTTTTATATTTTCTTAATTCATCCAAGGCACTCAGAAGTTCTTCTTCAATATTAACTTATGCTTCATATTCTGACTCTTTCTCATGTTTAATGTCTTTTATATCATTAGAAACTTCAACACCTAGAAAAAGGACTTCATCATCATGGCTGTCACTAGACTCTGATGAACTGATGTTTTCTTCTTTTGAGTAAAACTTTTTTTTTCCCGTTGTAAATTTTTTTCTTGTAGTTGGGTTTTTCCTTTTTCTTGTACTGTTTGATTTTGTTTTCTTCATCTTCAGGGTCGTCCTTCAGATAGGTACACTTGGCTGAAAAATTTCCAACCTTTCCATAGTTAAAACATTTGAAAGGCAGCTTGCCTTTGTACTTCCATGATCCTTTCTGAAGTTTTTAAATGAAATTTTCTTCTTCCACATCAGATTCTTCATCATGGTTGGATTGAAGTTTCTGCTTTTGATTCTTTATTTTCTTAAGTACCTTGAAGGATGCCTCTCCTTGTGAGTGATTGTCATGACCTAATATTAACTCATAGGCTGTGAGGATTTCATACAGTTCATCCATGGTGAGTTTATCTAGATTTTATCGATCTTCAAGAGCGGACACTTTAAGATTGTATAGAATAGGTAGTGTTCTTAGAATTTTTTCAAGTAGCTCATTGTCTGATACTTCTACTCCTAATCCTCTGATTGAATTAATAATATTATCAACTCTTTCGAAGTACTCAGAGATATTTTCCTCATCTTTCATTTTTAGGCCTTCACATTGTACTTTGAGAGTCTGGAGTTTGTCCCTCTTAACCTTGGTATCTCTTGCATGTATAGTTTCCAATTTATCCTAGAGTTGTTTTGCATTACTACAATTTAGTACCTTAGAAATAATTTTCTTACTCAATCCAACTTGTATTGTGTTTAAGGCTTTTGCATGGTCCCAAAACTTTTTCCTATCTTTTGCTTCTATGGGCATGCCTTTTGGAACATCATATCCCTTTTCAACTATTGTCCATACTTCCAATCCAATGGAAATTAGATAGATTTTCATTCTAACACCATGGATGATTTTAGGGGTTAAATTTCGCTCATGGGCTAATTTTTCATGGTTTTTCCAAAAATGAGATTCGCTATTTTAAAAATGATTCGCCCAAATTCTATAGGATAAAATTATTTTACCTTTAAAATCGCCAAAATTTTATAAAAACTATATAAAATACTTAGAAATTTAAATATTTTTACAAAAATATCGCCAAACATTTATAGTTGACATATGAAGGATTAGTAATATTCACCAAGGTTTCTACATTTTAAAATAATTTTCCATCCTTAAAATCATCCTTGTCTAACACTCGAGAAAATGTAGTCTTGACCATTAAATAGGGCGATTTTTTATGACATTTTCAATTGTTGATCCATTTTAATGTATATTCCTCTTCAGTTGATTTAAACCTTTTGTGAAGAGACCCACTCTGATACCAATTGAAGGATCAGATCATGTCACTGAGAGGGGGGGGGGGTGAATTAGTGACACCATAATTTTATTAATTTTCTTTTATTTATGCAAACAAAATTTTGACACAATATTTTATCGTGGAACGCAATTGGGAAAAACCACAAATGATTTTCTATTAACTGCAAAATATGTTTTACATGTTACATAGAAGGAAGATATTCTTCCTTTTCGATCAACACCAACTGATTAGGATGCAACCAAACCCTTCTTCACCAGCACCAACTGGTAGGAGGCAACGACCCCCTGTTCAGTCAGCTACAACTGACAAGGAAGCACCAACTCCCTCTGCAGGCACCAACTTGCCCTTGTACCACCCAACCACCCTTATTTTCGAAATCTGGAAAAACTTATGTATCAAGTCTTTACTCCATCTCTTTATGCTTCTGTGATTTAATATATCTTCTGATTTTCACTACAGAGACACTTTCTTCTCACCACTCTTTCTCGTTTATATATTCTTCAAAACATAGTGAGTGTGAACCACTATATCCCTTTGTTTGGATCATCGCACCTCTTCATTTAACTTAACCATAATCACAGTTTATTATTCTTACTGTGAAGGATTTTCATAAATTGATCACATATATGGATCAATTGCATCTTATTAACTTGATCCCTAATCTCTACAAATAATGCAGGAAACAGAGTTCTGCTGAGGCGCTTCCTTCAAACCATTACATGTGATTGATAACAAAAAACCATAGGCTTATCAAATTTAGCAACATATTATGTTTTTCTTTTTAAATCTCTTATACCATATAACCAATGGAGGTAACCAGATGATAGGTCAAACAAGCGATTTATTAGAATCAACGGTCATGATTTAATCTCCCGATGATGGACGACTATCGGGACTTCGGGACTTTTCCCTTTGGAACTTCGGGACTTGCAACATGTCAAATCTCCTGCAATGGATTTCATTGAATATATTGGATGATTCATGTTTACTTCGCGGAACCAGATCAATGGTTATATTCGATCCTTACATATATCGTTTTACTGCTTTAATTTGATGGATGGGACTTAATCAAGCATTTAGATGTATGACCACCATTTACTTGGGGACTTCGGCTATTCTGCTTACACTATCCTTCCAATGTAATATGATCAATGATTGAGAATACACCCGAAGTGATCTTCAAATCAGATGACTTATGTCCACTTCGGGACTTCGACATTCGAGACTTCGGGACTTAGGGCATCTGCTAGTGGCGAAACTCCCAAATTTAAACTCTCGGAGTGACGTAATTTTCTTACGCCACTTGGTGATGTGGCATGAGATGAGTGTCTACCACGTGTCACTATGATTCTTGATTTGCATGTACTTGAAATGTCGATTTCAACTTGACACTTGTCATTATCTAAATGTTCCATGTGTCCTTGCTTACGTGGTCTGTCACATGTACTTGCTGACGAGGCCTGTCACATGTCCTTGAATCAGATAGTTGAGGCTTACTTCAGGTATTTACCTAGAGTCGACATATTTATGCCACGTCTCTTCTCGATCAGATGACCTAGATCTACTTCGGATGATCTGAAGCTTGAGATTTACTCCAGATGATCTGACGACTGAGATCTATTTCGGATGATCAGATGATCGTGATTTACTTTGGCTCTCCGGCACTCAGAGCTTCAGGAATTTCAAATCTCAAACTTTCCGGAGTGTAACCACCTCACGTCTCTAGACCCGAAGTGAATGATGCTCATCTGATCAAGATCTTTGATCAATGGTTCAATTTGTATGTGATGATGCTTTGTCCTGGTTTAAATCCAATGACTGTCCAACTTTTCTTATCCTATTCTTCAACTTAATTTTAATCTGATGGCTGACGGGAATTTAGATAATCGAGATCTTATATATTTCTTCTTATCTTGTCCTTCAACTCAAAAGTGACCCAACGGTCGTGAAGACACTCAAAGCAGATCAATGATCAAGGATGATTGTGGAACCATAACTTGCGATTCATTTAACTCATCACCTGAGCTCCACAAATTGAAGTTGTGCATTTGTTGGTGAGTCAACCACAATCGTCGATCTTTGAAGCTATAAGATCTGAAGGTCCTGACTAATTGTGGGATTGGAAATAGCATGATGTTTAACTCTCCTTTCACTCTTTGCAATCAATCCTTGTCGTAGATTTGGTGATTGCGCATCAACAATCTTGAATTGATCTGATCATTGAATAATCCCCCAATGATTCTTTTGATATTCACCGCACCATCCCTTCTGAACTTTGATCTTCATTTTCTAACCCTCCTAAGATTTTATCTTTGCATATTTTCCAACTGCTTGACATCAGTCATTATATGTTAACTGTTATATTGTTGATATTAATGGAAATTTAGTCATACCAACTTATCATCACATCAAAGACATCGACTGTTGACATAACTGACAATACATCAATGACACTATGTCCAACAATATCACCCTTTTTCATTGATTGCAACTTACAAACTTCAGACATAATCTCCCCCTATGATGTTGCTTCTCTCCTCTAAAGTTACTCTCCCCCTTTTACATCAATGGCAAAAGGGTTTCTTCTCCTATGATCTGTCTTTCTAAATACTTCTGATCCGAGTCTTGACCGTTGGAAACTCCTCCTGAAATCACACTTTTCCTGTCATAACTGAATGACTCCTTTTGACGTTGATTGTTGTCTCCCCCTGAATAGGTGCCAACTGATGCATTATTTTCTTGACAGGTTTAGGTTGGAAGAAGGACTACTCCCAATTTTTGCCTGAGATATTCAAATACATCTATGCTTAATGGTTTTGTGAAAATATCTTCCACCTGTTCTTTTGTCAGGTCATATTCCAATTTAATGTTCTTATTTTCAGCCTGATCTCTTAGATAGTGGTATTTTATGGGAATGTGTTTTGATTTTGAGTGTTGAACGGAGTTCTTGGAGAGACTTATCACACTTGTATTATCACAGTGGATAGTAGTAGGTTCTTCAAATACTATTTTGATGTATTGTAAGGTTTGTTTCATCCATTCCACTTGTGTGCAACATTCTTATACTGTAATATACTTAGCTTCAGTGCTAGACAATTAAATTGAGGACTGTTTCTTGCTTATCCAAGCTACCAATGATTCTCCCAAAAAGAATGCTCCTCCACTTGTACTTTTTTTTTCATCTACACTACCTACCCAATTAACATCTGAATAGGCATTTAAAGTGAATGAATCCTTGCTAGGGTACCAAAAACAAAGATCTAGGGTTCCTTTCAAATACCTAAAGATTCTTTTTACAGCTCGAACATGGCTCTCCTTTGGTGTTGCTTGAAATCTAGCCACCATCCCAACATCTTTCTTGACATCAGGTCTGGAAGATGTTGCATAGATCAAGCTCCCAATCATTGATCTGTACTATTTTGGATCTACAGCTTTGGACTCATCATCCTTGCTCATTTTGCATCCAATTGTCATAGGTGTACTAATAGGTTTAAAATATTCTAATTGGAATCTCTTAAGCATATATTTAACATACTTAGTCTAATGGATAAAGAATCCTCTTTTGGACTATATTATTTGTAATCCAAGAAAGAAATTCAGTTCACCAAGAAAGGACATCTCAAATTCTTGTTGCATCATCCTAGCAAATTCCTTTCTCATTTTTTCATCATTACTGCCAAATATAATATCAACAACATATACTTCCACAATAATTATGTTATTACCAATAATTTTGCAATAAAGATTGTTGTATGTTGATCCCCTTTTGAGGCCTTCTTTTTGTAAATAAGAATCTATCCTTGCATACCATTCTCTAGGTGCTCGTTTTAGCCCATAGAGTGCTTTCCTCAGTTTACAGACATAGTCTCCTTTGTTAGTTAATTGAAATCCTTTTGGATGTTCAATTTAGACTTCCTCTTCTAAGTTTCCATTGAGAAATTTTGACTTGGCATCCATTTGGTATACTTTAAATTTTTTGTAGCTGGAGAAAACTAGGAACATCCTAATTGCCTCCAATCTGGCCATAGGTGCAAAGGTTTCTTCATAGTCTACTCCTTCAACTTGATCATACCCTTTACTAACCAATCTATCTTTTTTTTTTATTACTTGCCCATTCTCATTCATTTTTTTTTTATGCACCCATTTAGTTCCAATGGCATTTTTGTTTTTTGGTCTTGGAACTAGTTCCCAAGTTTGATATTTTTCAATTTGGTCCAATTCTTCATTCATATATTTAACCCAATTCTCATCTTTACATGCATATTTGATTGAGCTCGGCTCAATATGTGACAACAATGTTATTTATGTTTGATACAATTGTTGATTAAGGTTGGTTTTCATTGATGTCAACCCTTGAAGAAATCCCCGAAGCACAAAGGTTTGGGTAATGGAACCAAGATTTTTTGATGTAAAGATGACTCATTATTGTCTTGTCATGGTTGATAAGAAGTAAATATGGATGAACTCCAAAGTGGTCCCCTTATGGTGAAATCCCTCACGGGAAGACGTTTTGCAGAGTAAGAAAACCCATGATTAATTGTGAAATAATGAGATGAAGGACAATGAATTTGTAAGGTAAACTATCCTAGATGGATATTGCTTGTCATTCCATTTCCGGTGGTATGTGGAACGTCATATAACTCCTCACAGTTAGAGAATTATGACCATGAGGAGTTGGAGACCCCAGGTTTGGGTAATGGACCCAAGTTTGTTTGATGGATAATGGTATGAGTTATGATATATTTTAAGCTAATACTATTCTATATGGATAGTACATGTCATTCCATTTCTGGTGGTATGTGGAACGTCACATAACTCCTCAGGATTTGAGAGTTATGGCCTTAGCAATAATTTGTTTTGCATTACTACAGTTTAGTACCTTAGCAATAATTTTCTTACTCAGTCAAACTTGACATATGCACTCTCAACAATATTATGTGATATAATATTGTAGCATCTATATTCTTTCTTGTTAGAATCGTATCCAAGAAAAATTCCTTCATCACATCTGGCATCAAAGTTTCCAAGATTCTCATCAAGTCTTTTGATGTAGCATTTACTTCCAAAGACCTTGAAGTATCTTATTGATGGAGCTCTTCCAAACCATGGTTCATAATGCATCTTATCACTATTAACCCTGAGTTGACCTCTACTCAATATGTATATTGTTGTGCTTACGAATTCCCTCCAATATTCATTAGACAATTTTGCTTCAGTGAGCATAGTCTTTGCAACCTCCTGAACTGTTCTATTCTTTCTCTCAACAATCTCGTTTTCCTGAGGTATTCTAGTAGCAGACAGTTGTCTTTTTATTCCATGGGTTTCACAAAAGATATCAAAATCTTTTGAGGTGAACTCACCACCATTGTATGATCTAAGACATCTTATTTTTGTCTCCTTTTCATTTTCAACAAGGGTTTTAAAGGCTTTGAATTTGTTAAGTGCTTCTGATTTTTATTTGAGAAAACATATCCAACCCATGCTAGTGAAATCATCATTGAACAACATAAATTAAGACTCTCCTTGCAAACTCTTGGTCCTTGTAGGTCCACATAGGTCAGTGTGAACAAGCTCTAAAGGTTTTAAGGTTGTGTATTCTTTTTCTTTGAACCTTATTCTAGTTTTCTTCCCTAGTTGACAGTGTCTACACATAGTATTTGAGGGCTTTATGATATTTGGCAAGTTTCTTGCTGCACCAAGATTGCTGACTTTTACTAAATTGTCAAAGTTAATGTGCCCCAACCTTCTATTCCATAGCCAACTTTCATCTACTAGATTTATATGACATTCCTCATTCAATTTTTCATCTAGTATATATACATTCTCAGGATTTCTAGGAGCAGTAACAACTAATTTTCCTTTGTCTTCTCTCCTAATCTCACATTTCTGGGAATCAAAGATGCAGAAGTGCCCCTGATCACAGGTTTGTCTGACACTTAATAGACTAGATTTAAGTTTTTCAACAAGCAACACATTTTTGGCTGTCTTTTCCCAAACTCACAGTTCCTTTCCCAAGGATGTTACCTGAAGCATTGTCACCAAATGCAACTTTACCCTTTTGTTTCTTTAAGTATAAAAAATTGTCCTTGTTACCTGTCATATGTTTTGAGCATCCACTATCAAAATACCAAAGGTCTTCTTTATCTTGGGATTTTAAGGCAATAATACATTCCTTTTTTGATGTTTTTTCTCTCCAAAGTTTCTTTTGATCTCTAATGAACTTTGGTTGTTCTAAAACTTCCATTAATCTACAATTAATGGCTTTATGTCCATAGTTATGACATATGAAGCATTCTAGGTCCCCTTCTTGGAGAGGTGCAAAGGAGTTATAATTTATGCTTTTAACTTGATTTACTGCTTGTTCATTTTTAAGGTTATAGTTCTTAACCTTTAGATCTTTTCTTCTATATGCTCTACAATTCATAGCTTTGTGTCCGAAATTAGAGCATGAAAATAAATAACCAAAGAAAATGCGAGGATATATTTTTTGATAAACCTTCTTTGGTATTGTCTTGTTTTCCTTCTTGATGGGTGGAAGTAGTCCTCTGGAGTTCTGGTCATTATTTGTCTTATGTTCGTTTTTCTTCTTGAATGTACTGAGGAGAGCATTTGCATAAGATTTTGAGTTGACTTGGATTTTTTCTTGAGAATAACATATTTCATTTTTATTACGTTAATCCCTTTGTGTGGTAATAATCTTATCCAATATTTTAGAGCTATTCTCATATCTTGTTGGAATGAGTTTTGTATCCAGTTCTTTTCTTAGGTGAACTATTTCTGCCTCCATTCTTTCACAGGTTATTTGTTTTTCTTTAAGAGACTTTTCTAGACTTTCTTTGATCCTATTTGCTTCTAGGATTTGGTTTTTTAGGTAGATCATGATTTTTTCCATATCCTCTTCTTTATGTTCATGTTTTCCATTTTGTTCAACTATAAAACTTTTCAACTGTCTATATCTGGTTTTGTATTTTCTTAATTCATCCAAGGCACTGAGAAGTTCTTCTTCCATATTAACTTATGCTTCATCTTCTGACTCTTTCTCATGTTTAATGTCTTCTATATCATTAGAATCTTAAATACCTAGAAAAATGACTTCATCATCATCACAATCACTAGGCTCTGATGAGCTGTTGTTTTCTTCTTTTGAGTAAAAGTACTTTTTCCCTTTGTAAAACATTTTCTTGTAGTTAGGTTTTTCCTTTTTCTTGTACTATTTGATTTTGTTTTATTCATGTTCAGGGTCATCCTTGGGATAGGGACACTTGGCTGCAAAATGGCCTTTCTAATTCCTTGATCCTTTCTGAAGTTTTTTAACGAAATTTTTGTCTTCCACGTGAGATTGTTCATCATGGTTGGATTGAAGTTTCTGCTTCTGATTCTTTGTTTTCTTGAGTACCTTAAAGGCTGCCTCTCCTTGTGAATGATTCTCATGACCTAATATTAACTCACAGGCTGTGAGGATTCCATACAATTCATCCATGGTGAGTTTATCTATATTTTCTCGATCTTCAAGCAAGGACACTTTTGGATTGTATAGAATAGGTCGTGTTCTTAGAATTTTTTCAACTAGCTCATTGTTTGATACTTATACTCCTAATCCTCTGATTGAATTAATAATATTATCAAGCCTTTCGAAGTACTCAGATATATTTTCCCCATATTTCATTTTTAGGCCTTCATATTTTACTTTGAGAGTCTCAAGTTTGACCCTCTTAACCTTGGTATCTCCTACATATATAGTTTCCAATTGATCCTAGAGTTGTTTTGCATTATTACAGTTTAGTACCTTAGTAAGAATTTTCTTACTCAGTCCATCTTGTAGTGTGTTTAAGGTTTTTTCATGTTCCCAAAACGTTTTCTTATCTTCTTCTTTTATGGGCATGCCTTTTGAAACATCATATCCCTTTTTAACTAATGGCCATGAGAAGTTGGAGGCCCCAGGTTTGGGTAATGGAACCAAGTTTGTTTGATGGATAATAGTATGAGTTATGATATATTTTTAGATAGTACTATTCTATAAGGATAATACATGTCATTCCATTTTTGGTCATATGTGGAACGTCACATAACTCCTCACGGTTTGAGAGTTATGGCCTTACGAAGTTGGAGGACCCTCATATGTCATCTAGAAGCCCCAAAAGGTCAAAGTAGTCAAAGTGGTTTAAGAGATTTTAAAAGGTAAATAATAAAGTGAAGTAATGAGTGCATTATAATTCAAAGTGAATACAAAATAAATTATTTCAATAATAAATTTAATGGAGAAATTAGAAGTGGGTTAACCCTAAAATAAGGAAAGTGGGGCCAAGTGACCTAGAAGATGTTTTTAAGGAAGCTACTTGGAGAGTATAACTAAGAGGCAAGGCTCTCTCTTTATAATCACACTTGAGAATATTGAATATATATAGGTGTCTGAGGTAACCAAGGAAATCTAAGCCGAAATTCTGATGGAAGGTGAAGAAAAGAAGACCGAAATGCAAGGAAGGATAACTTCTTTTGATGGTGCTTTCTAAGGTATGTTATTTATAGGTCATCTCACCATTTTCGCTATAAATTTTTTTATATAATGATTCAGACCCTGAAATTGATATTCCATTGAGAAAACATATCCAAATATCTATGGTACAAAATTAATCTTGTGGTTCATTGTATTTTTGGAGTTACACTCTGTGGAAAATAGGGTTTGTGGCTAGTCCCGAAACTAGTCAAAAACATGTGTTTTGGGTAAAAACGTCATAACTTCTTCATAACAGATCCAAATTCAGTGAAACCAAATGTTTTGGTTAAGGTATAGTATTTAGTATGATGTGTAATATTTTTAGATCAATTAAAAAAATATTCCGTGCGGGGCATGCTCTACAAGGTCAGTCTCTAGAATAAGCCAAAATTCAGCAAGTTATGCCATTTTTGCTATAACTCATTTTATGAGAGGTTCCAAGTAGTGACACTTGGAGGAATTTCATAAAACACACTGAATAAAATTTTGTATCAGTTTCATATCTTTATACATTACATGCACAAAGTTATGATTACTTCAATTTAGGGTTGTTGACTAATCCAAAACTAGGCATGTGAGACTAAATAAAAGTTTGATGAAAATGCTAGTCTCTTGTTGTTGAAGTTAAGGAAGGTTTGCAGGAATGTGATCATATACACCAGGTCTATTACAGAGCTACACATCAGCTTTGTATGATTAAATTGATGAGGGCTTTTGGTTGAGGTACATGTTGAGTACATGGTTGAGACAAGTAGTTGAAGAGTTGGCACATACAAGAGGTGTATAGTTGATGATGTTGGTACATATTGATGAGTCATAGTTGATGCGTAGTTGAAACATGATTGGTACATACTTGGTACATGGTTGGATGC
>SNQJ01S0183013.1:0-19053 GCA_010110895.2 Picea sitchensis | reverse complement strand
GGCGTTTTAGGAATTGACCAATGCCCAGTTTCACTATGGAGCTCGTGAGAATTTGTTCTTATCTTAGCAATGCTTATTTTTTTCTTTACACTTGGAAAAACAGATAGATAATTTTGATCTTCTCGATTAGGGTTTATTACATCCTTATAATACCTTAATTTTTTTTTTCCTCTAACTCTTTATCACACCACATTTTCTCCTTAAATTTTGATTTGACGTTTTTTTTAATAGTATCTTTATTCTGCAAATGGTGTCTTCCATGATTCCCCAATAGTTTAGCCAAGATCGGGCATCTTTATGCCATCCTCGCTTGAGTCGATGGTGTTTATGACTCGATTTTGAAGCAATTTTAGGAAGCCTCTTGTCTTCCATGTTGTTGAACTTGTTCTTATACATTAGGTATCTAGTCATAGCCATGCTCTCAATTGGGGAGAGACTTGTTTCTAAGAGAAGGATAGGATAGGGCGTATTTCCTTTAATTTTGAGATTATAGGTTATAAAATTCTTTTGTATTTGCTCTATCTTTCTCCCAGATTCACGAGAGATACTACAGCCCCAGACGTCACATCCATAAAGAATAATAGGTGTAACAAGAGTCTCAAAGAGGAGTTTCTTCTTATCCCAACTCCAAAGATCAGTTGATTTACAATTGTTTTCAAGCCCATAATAAGTTTTTCATCCCCCAATAATCCTTTTCTCAATGCTATAATTCCAATTGATCTTATGGTGAATATCTATTCCAAGATATTTGTATGAAGTCATTTCCTCCAAGTTGTTGTTGTCATATACGAAGGTATCATAAGGGATCTTATTGGATTTAATAATCATGACCTTAGTCTTATCAGTATTAACAGTCATACTCATATTGGAGCAAAAATCCTTGAGGATTCTTAGTTGGTTTTCAAGATCATGGGGACTCTGTTCCATAAGAACGATATCGTCGGCATAAAGAAGAAGATTGATGACTATACTAGTGAGAGTAGGGCCGACACAACCTGTTTTTTCCAAGCAGTCTTCTAACTTGTCAATTTATATGCCAAAAAAGGTAAGGGGCAAGGGACAACCTTGTTTGACTCCGATATTGCAGTTAATATCTTTTGACCATCCCTTAGTGTTTTTAAACTTAGTAAAAACATTTTCAGGCATCCTTATTATAGCAGCCCTCAACTCGAGAGACACCTTTATCTCTTCCAACCTATTCCAAAGGTTTTTCCTAGGAAACATGTCAAAATCTTTTCTAAAGTCAACAAAACAACAAAAAAGATTGGTTTTAGTATTGCGGAACTCCTCTGCAATGATCCTAAAGGTAACAACATGGTCCACAGTTGAATGATATCTCATAAACTCGGCTTGGTCTTTAGCTCTTTTACCGTGACTTTCTAGCCAAAGGGTAATCTTCTTTTCCAAAATAATTCCATAAATCTTGGCTAAAATCGGGCTAATCATAATGGTCCTATAATTAGAGGGAATGTTTCTATCCCCATTTTTTAAAATAGGAACAATGAGGATTTGTGTCCAGGGTTTAGGGAATCCATGCTTGACTGCTAAATTGAAGAGCTTGTGTATGTGAGGGATAAGGATAGGCCCTCTAATTTTTAAAAAATTAGCTTGGTAGCCTTCAATGTCCTTAGCTTTCCCAATTGCAAGCCGCTTAACCCCAAACTCTATGTCATCTAAAGAAAAAACTTCTTCCTTTGTAGGGACAATAGGAATGGTGTTCATGGCATTAGGGAACTCGTAAAGACTTTTAAGGTAGGAATTCTAGTCCCTTAAGGGAATCCTATTATTTTCTTTAGTATTGCGGTTTAGAATTTGGCTCCAAAACTTCTTAGGATCCATCTTATATAGTTGTGAAAGTTGCTCTTGCCTTTTATTGATATAGTACCTTTTTTTTCCTTTTAATTAGGGCTTTGTACGTATTGATCTTATCTAGTTTTAAGGACTCATTAGAAGCATCCCTAATGGCTTTCCTAGCAATTTTATGTTCTTTATCATACCAAGGGTTGGGCATTCTATTATTATTTTTATAGGACACCTCGAAAGAGAACTTGTTAATAGAAGTGGAAAGGGTAGTTGTAAAATTATGATAGAGTTATTCAATGTTGTCCTTATAAGTTAGGAGATTTAATTTACTATTTAAATCCTTTAAGAAAATGCCAACTTTACTTTTGTCAAAGCGCAGATTCCTTTGATTATCAGAATTCTCTTCAATGGCGCTCTTATGCATGGAAAATTTTAGAGTTAGGGTTAAAGTTTTATGATCAGAGTCATGCTCATGGTCATTTAGAAGGTCAAAAGTTGTTATTTGGTTGGAAATGAGGATATCATATATCACATAATCTACAACACTACTACCTAGCCCATGAATACAAGTCATTTGGTTGGAGTTTGACCACTTAATTAGTCCATTGCAAATCATTAGGTCTTGAGAGCTACAGAGCTTGACCAACTCAGTTTCAAACAAATTCTCAATTAGGTCTTCAAAGCTTCTTTTGTAGCTATTAAATAAAACAAGGTCCTCATGTAGCCATAAAGGATTATGGTTGGAATCAGTTCTTAAAAGAGTAGCTTGTTTAGTTGTAGTCCTAGCATTAAAGTCTCCTAGCAGGAGGATATTACCTTCATTTTTCAAACTATAAATATCTTGTTCTAAATTATTATAGGGACAATTGTTATCTAGATTGTTTTTCTTATAAAAAGTAGAATTAATAGGTGAAAAATAGCAAATTGCTATATACATCTTCTTAGCATTGATGTCTGAAATTTCTATCCAAATGAAGTGATTGAGAGGGTCAATCTTATGAAGTTGAATGTGAGGAGAAATGCTCTTTCTAATAAAACAAGCTATGACTCATATCCCTCTACGGTGGGATTTTTTGTTCCATGTCGACCATAAGACAAATCCTTCTATGTTAGGGACCTTAGACTCCACATGCTCCTAAGTTTCAACAAGACGGGTAATATCAATATCACTCAGGATTCGACTTATCATAGGACCTTTGCACCATGGAAAGCCACAACAGTTCCAAAAAAGGATCACGAGTGTCCCAAATTCTTATTTATTATTATCCTTCTGGTCTCTATCCCTAACAATAGCTTTTCGATTTCTAATTATCGCCCATTTTCCTTCTTTCCTGGCTTCTTTTACCTTTTGAACTTACTTCCTTAACCATTATATTATTAGTTTATAAAAGTGTGTTTTTTTAAATATTTAATAATAAATATCAATTTTTTATTTAAAAAATTGATGAGATGATTAATTGCTTTAATTTTGATTTATTATCATTATATTATTAGTTTATTAAAGTGCATTTTTTAAAAACATTTAATAATAAATATCATTTTTTTATTCAAAAGATTCATCTAGATAATTAATTGTCTTAGAATCCAATTATCATTATTTTTGAATAAATTTAAAGTTCCATATAACCAACCATTTGTCGAAAAACTTCCATTAAAATTAGGAAAGTATATACAATAATAATAATAAGTATTATATATCAATGAATTTATTTAAATCTTTAAATGATTATTTTTTTCACAGAAAAAAGTGTAATTCTATTCATCTGAAGAGAAACAAATTTAATTATGTGGGTGTATTAAGCACAACCCAAACATGAGTAGAGATCCAAAAAAAACAATCCCAAAGAGAGACAAAAATTAGCTGATAAACCATTAAATCTTTAAATGATGATATATACAACATTTAAATTAATTTAAGAAAAAATTAGATTTGATTAAATATATTTATATTTAAAAGTATATACATATTAAAAATAAAAAATCAAATATTTATAAAAAAATTATATAAAAATTTCATAAATATAAAAATCAAATATTTATAAAAAAAGTTATATAAAAATTTCATAAATATAAAAATCAAATACTTATATATATATATATATCATAAATATTTAAATGTATTTTAATTAATATATTTTTTTTGTCCACGAGGTATAAAGTAAGGTAGTGTGTTGTTAAGGTACTCAATTATGTGAAGTCATCAATTAAGGCACTCGATTATGATAAGTTACCAGTTAGAAATCTTGACTTACCTTGTGTGTAGTGTATAGACATGATGGACATAATATAAAACTGTAAAAGATTAAAAATTAAAAAATAAAGCAAACAATCTTATAATATTAAGTGGGCCTAATGGTTAAGAACATGGGTTTCCTCTTAAGAGGTCACAAGTTCAAATCCAGAGGGAGGTAGGGTATGTATACCTTCATAGACTTTACCAGTCAAACAGTTTGGTGTATGGCTTAACCATGACCTTAAAAATAGATTATTATTATTATTATTATTTGAGACAGAAGAATCTTAGAATATTTGAAAAATTAAAACAAAGTTTAAATAAATGAAAAAGAAAAAATATGTTATCATAACAAAGTACCCAAAACAAAAGATTATCATTGCGATTGGGCGGGCGCTGGGAGGTTTGACCTAGCCGCTTACAGAGTTCGTTCCATGGCCGCCCCTGAGGGCGGGGAACCAAGCGTTCCTCCCCCTCACAGCAATGCGTTTCGCAAACTTCTGACCAGACACGGCAAGAAATATATAGTCGTTGTAGCACCCAGCTTCGTAAAACGTCTAGAAACGGTCCCTGAAATCGTTCTGCCACCGGATCAGCCAATGAGAGTTGCGGTCTCGTTAACTGAGAGAGGATTGGTGGGTCAGTTCATGGGGCTTTGGCCCTCCACCAAAACTACAGACAATTGGATACAAAGGAACTGGAGACCTTTAATCCAGAACAGTGTTACTTGCTACACAGTGGGCAGAGGTTATTACATTTTCGAGTTCATCTCAGAAGCTGACCGAGACTTGATTTTTAGGAACGGGTCGTATTTTATGGGCCCCCAAGGCCTCTATCTGAATCGTTGGCACCCGAGTTTCGATCCGGAGTCGGAGGTTCCCAAGGAAGTCCCGGTTTGGGTGAGACTCCCAAATCTTCCAATCCATTGCTGGAACAGCTCCTCGCTTCAGGCAATCAGCAACGGTCTTGGGACTTACATCAATAAGGCGGATCCGAAAGATCAGTACTCGTGTGCTCGCATCTGTGTAGAGGTGAACCTGGAGGTAGGGCTTCCGGAGGCGGTCAAGCTTAAAGTAGGGGATTGGCAACACTTTCAAAAACTAGATTACGAACAACTGCCATTTAAGTGTCGGGGATGTCATGAGTGCGGGCATTTTCAGAGAAACTGTCCTAAAGACCTAAGCATGGCAAAAGATCCAAGTGAAGGATGGAAACAGGTAGGTAAGACAAAACCCAACTCAAGAGCAAAGGGCCCAAGATTGGAAAAAACGGATAGGGCACCTCAGACAGATTTGGGTCCCAACCAAGAAGCACGGAACAGTAATAAGGGAACAGAAGCAGGGAAAACAAATGGATCGACAGCAGGGGTCACGGATCCAAGTTATATAGAGGAGCCCGAGCCACAGCGACCAACCCCGATTCCAGAGGAAATCCCGGTGCAGGGAAAAGGGGAAGACCAAGTGCAAGAACCTAGAGAGCCAGGGGAAGCGCATGCAAGGGAGGAAGGTGAGATCCACTCTGAAAGTAGCAGTGAGGAAGACAGCAACATAGAACTTACTCCGAAAAAACTAAGAAGAGGAAGGAAATCTAAAATAGTAGAGCAAGAAAAAGAGACTTACAAAGACGTGCTGAATGGATCACAGCCAACCCTCAAGCAGTTTATCAACGTCAGACAGACCAGGAAGAAATCTAACGCCTTCCAGGAGGGCCAACAATCACCCCCAGGTAATCAATGAAATTGGTGTCTTGGAACTGCAGAGGTTTCGGAAGCACACCTAAGGAAGAAGCGCTAAAAGACATTGTCAAAACCACTAAAGCCGAGATCCTGTTGATCCAAGAAACCAAGATGGAGGGACAAGATTTCCTTCAGAAAGTCAAAGCAAGATGGAATGTCAGTAGTGGTATTGCAGAAAGTGCCAGAGGGGCATCGGGCGGCCTTGGCACGATATGGAACTCCAAAAAAATTGACCTATGCAAATATGAAAATCGCAAACATTGGATCTTCACCAGCCTTGTCCATTTGGACACAGGGAGACAAGTAAGTCTTTTTAATCTCTATGTTCCAGTTCTGCCAGAAGATAAACTCTCTTGCTGGGAAACCTTAAGAGACTTCATGCAAGACAATGCATTGGATAATATCATCCTTGGGAGCGACCTGAATCTAACCCTCTCGACAAACGAGAAAAAGGGAGGCTCAAGAGTAAGGGATCAAGAAAGGAAATGGGTAGAAGACATTATGTCTATCTGAGAGCTGGAGGATATAAAGCGACCAAAGGGAAGTTCCACACGAACAAGGAGAGGGTGGGGCTAGGGCATGTCAGCGGGGAGGCTGGGCCGATTCCTGGATCAAGCTCCTTCTGTCTGCAGGACTAAACCGCTAGACTCTTCTATTCTCCCCTCCGCAGTGATGTGGAGACCCTGTAATCCTCTAGGTCAGGCTTAGGAGCTATAACACAGGGCCAATCCCCTTCCACTTCAACCCAAGATGGATTCAAGAAGAAAGCTACCACGCCCTAGTGGTCAGAATTTGGAACGAACCAGTATCAAGCTCCCCCTTTTAGGTCTGGGAAGAAAAACTTCGGAAATTAAAACGAGCTTTAAAAGAATGGGCCAAACTCTGCAAACCCCCATCTCCCAGCACAAACCTGTAGCACTTAGAAGCACCGGTGCAGATGGAAGATGGAGCCCTAGAAAAAGAATCTCTGACAAGAGGCAAGGCAAAGGCGGCACCAAGCACCTGAGGAAGAGAGGAGCAACATTGGCAGAAATCCAAAGAAGATTAATAATAAAACGGCGGGGGACAAGAACGCGCCTACTTTCACAAATGTGAGGAGGCGAGGCGGTTCAAAAAGCGGTAGAAAGAAATCCACCGAGGAATTGATTATAAGGACTTTGAAGGCGTGGGAAGCGTGATTACAAACTTTCCGAAGCCCTCTACTCCTGAACCTTACTCATCTGAAGCAAGAAGGTAGCCACTCCTATCCATTGAATTTGATCGAGGAAAGATACAAGAAGGGTTAATAGTAAATTAGTGAAATGAACCAACATGAAAATTAAAAGGGCCACGGATAAGCTGCGCCGGGATAAAAGCCCTGGACTGATGGTTTTGACCCGGTCACAACATGGGTGGGGGAATATCATCAGTCGACCTGCACGAAACTCATGTCCCGAAAATCTCAAGCTTGTGCCAAAATCGAAGGAGGGACTAATTCTTCGTTCCTAGCACTACTACTTCCAAAAGGAAAGGAAGCTGATAGCGATGGGTCACGGCTATCTCCTTATGCAGCCTGACTATAAGATGCCACCAAAATCATAGCGAGCGGAACTCCAGCGTCCTCCTGTTATCACAGAGAAAGTAAAGGAGGATTCCATAATAAAAGGAAAGAACGCCATGGACAATATAATCTTAGTTCAAGAGGCACTTCACTCAAGCCTACGAAGGAAAGACAAAGGTATGATTACAAAACTTGATCTTTCAAATGCTTTTCGATAGAAAGGGTAAGGCACACTTTTTTTGTTTCAAGTGATGGAATGTTTTGGGTTCGTGCCCTCCTTCATAAGCTGGATTAGAGCCTGTATCTCAGGTCCCTAGATAGCTCCTTTGGTAAATGGAAGGAACGGTTTTAGGGCCTCAAGAGGCCTTCGCCAAGGATGCCCCCTCTCCCTCTCCCTATATTTATTCAAGCCCTCTGTCCCGAGCCTTCAATTAGATTTTGGGCAGCAACAGCAAAACCTCTCCGGGCTGCGTATTGCAAAAGGGGTCAAGGACATAAACCATGCACAATACGCGGATGATACGCTGCTCCTAGGAGGAGAAAGTACAGCAATAGCAAAAAAATTCAAGAAGGAACTGTGTGTTTACAAACATTTCTAGCGAAGCGTAATTATCATTAGGTAAAATCTATGGTTGGAATGTTAACCCAAGAGAAATTCATGATATATACGAGAATACTTGGGATGCGTGGGAAGTACCCGGTGGGAAGAATTCAAACTATCTAGGGTCCCTATCATTAAAGATTAGCTCAAGAGTAGCTGCTGGAACAACATAATGAAAAATCAAAAGCAGGGGTTGATCCTTAGGTAATTGGTAGAACTTGGCGAGGTAAACTAGTCCTCATTAAAAGCGGTCCTCTCTCAGGTATTTCAATTTATCAAAAGTGCACTACTCTTAGTGCCGGATACATGGTGAAGAGTGAGGTGATGATGGGAGGCGTTTCCCTCACCGGGAAGGAGGAAAGAAAACAGGGCGAAGGCTACATTTGGTAAAATGGGGGAAACTAACAAAATCCTTCCCAGAAGGGGGCCTCCAAATAAAGGACATGCAGATACAAAATTCGGCTCTTGGAGCAAAATTTTTATGGAATCTCATCACAGGGACAATCAATTGGAGCAAGCGAGCCCTCTGGAAAAAGTATTTCCGGGGGGCCTAGGAAAAAATGTTTGAGTACTCCCACAAGACCAGGCAAGGGTTCTCCAATCCACATTTTATGCCAGAAGGCGTTACCAGCATTCCTCCATCTCACTTAGTTAGGGGAATGGGCAAAGCAGCTTATTTGGGGGCCAGGTTCTAGGAGGGTGCAGGCTGTCCTTCATGAAGGAGCCAAAGCCGATTAAGGATTGAATGCAGTCCCCAACAACATTCCTGACCCTACAGGGGGATATCTCGACATGGCAAAATGATGAAAGTAAGTCTTGGTCTAGGTGGGAGATAGCTTCGTTACCCCATGAACTAGAAGAAGAGTGGAGCATCCTTAAGGAAGCATTGCAAGGGAGAACCCCACTAAGAGAGAAAAATAAAGACAAGATAGGCTGGGGCCCCAAAGCAGGAATCTACACCTCAGCCAGGGGATACCGTCACCTCGTCCCAAGCCTACAATCTTCACAAGACTCGGCAGCCTAGAAGGTAATATGGGTAGTTAAAACCCTCCCAAAAGTTGATTTGTTTGTTTTGACAGTAGCCCAAAAAGGAGTTCTATCTGGAGAAAATCTCCGAAAAAAAGGATGGGCAAGGCCAACAAGATGTCCACTACTTTGGTCGGTAAAGGAGGCGACAATTCATCTTCTGTTAAGCTGCCCCTTTGCCAGCGAAGTTTGGAATCTAACTCTTGGTTTGGGTGCCTTGACCCCTCCCATTCCACAGGATTTCCATCTTCTGTTTTCAAGTTGGCAAGCCTTGTGCCCCCTCAGGACAGCAAACCAAGTTCATCTCATAGCGACATGGAAAGATTTTCCGAAGTTTATCCTCTGGAAGCTATCGTTGGAAAGGAATCAACGGATCTTCATAGAAGAGAAAAGAACTCCGGCCACGGGCATGAGTTAAGGTAAAAGTCTTTTAGGTGAAATTAGTGATCTACTTCATAGAAGACCCTAGCAGAGGCCTTGGGAAGTGAAGAAGAAGAGTGGATGGCACATCTTGGGTTTTGAGGTACGTACGAGGGAGGCCCCTACAATCGTCATGCCGGTAAGGAAGTGGAATTGAACCGAGAGTGCAGCTGGAGGGAATGGAAAAAGCTCCCTAAACACGGTATACTTCATTAGATGGAGTCTAAGAGGGTAACCCGAGAGGGAAGGTGAGGGAGGAGGGTAATAAGGGACTACATAGGGAGCGTTGTTCTCGGGTATGCACGGGCCTAGGTATAGAACAATAACAAAGGCTGAAGCCCTTGCCCTGCAGCAGGAATACACTAGCTCTACTTGGATATTCGAAGATTAATCGTGATTGGAGATTCAAGGCTGCTAATTCAAACTTTAATTCAGAACACCAGGATTTCAGACGGGCATCTCAAGCACGTCATTGATAAAATAAGGATCCTAAGGCGTCGGTTCCAGTCAATTCAATGGTTCCACGTCCTTAGGGGAAATAATTCACAGACAGATGAAGAGGCCAATACGGGAGCCTGTTTGGGGAAAAGTACTATGATTCTCAATGGAGCCACGGTTCATTGGAGCATCCCGTAATTCAACAAATCAAGCAGATGACACAAGTGGGTGTTTGGACAAGACGCAGGAGCAGACAAAAGGACAGTGGTATCTTGGAAATTCATAGCGACCTCCAGAACGGAAAGGATCTCCATCATGAAATCGGCACCTCCATATCCCAAAGCCATCCCTCCACGCAGAGAATCTAACAAGAAAAGGACAGAACAGGGTTATAAACTCAGGCGAGCAGGAAGGATAAGAGCAAAGGAAGAAAAGCAGCGCGTAAGAGGGTCGAGCCAAGGCAGCATTTTGGACAGCAGGCGAAGGTCAGTGGAGGCGCGCGTGATGGCATCGAGTTCGGGCCCAAAGCCATTGACGGAGGCAAGACTCACAGCGCTGGAAGAGGAGATGGAAAAATTGCGGGGGCTCATGGCCAATTTGGACGACTTCTTGCGAACTTGGGCGATGAAAGTGGGAGATGGATGGAGGCCTTAAACTTGACATCATCTACACCGGAATCGAGGGTTGAGTGAGGAGATCTGGAAGCTTAGGAAGGAACTGGGCAAGCCTAAGAAAGACCATGAAGAAAGGATGTGAAATCTAGAGCAGCGGATGGAGCAGAAACAACAAGGGAATGGACAAAAGAAAAGCGGAGTCTAAAGGGAAAGAGGGAAAGGGAGAGTAGTTGAGAAGCATTCCACCAAGCAAGAGTCCTCTGTAAACTTATATTAGCAGTGATTAGAAAGGGCATCTAAGTAGTCATGTTTCATCCAGTCTTGGCTTCTAAGTGTCATGTAATAGCTGATATGAATAGAAGTGATCTCTAGTTAGTTTAGTTGCAGTCCTTCTATGTAACAACATCAACGGTTTTTCCGCAGTTTTTAATAAAAGCCCATTACTCGTTTGTCAAAAATAAACCATGAAAACATATGCATAAAAAAATAGTCGATAATGAATTTTTAATGTAATTATATATTATTATTACTATTAAAATGGTTATAAATATTTTAAAAAGAAAAGTGAAATATCATAATATGATAATGTTTTACATTAAATATAATTAATTTAATATTAAAATACAATTTTAAAAAATTAAAAATTATAATAAATAAAATAAAACTTAATAATAATATATATTAAATATTAAAATATAATTTAAATAAATAAATAAAATAATTAAATTTTTTTTTTTTTTTTTATATTAAAATATAATTTAAATAAGATATCAAATCTATTTATATTTTTTTTAAATATTCAAAATAATTTAAAAAAATCATTAGAGCACAATTAGTTATGAAATCAATTTCAACAATCAACTCAAAAATCCAAAATATGAATAACTAAAAATATAAATATAAATTATATACCTAGATGTTTTATGTCGATATGGATGCTTTTAATTTGTCATGAAGATACCGAATAATAAACACATATCTCAATTCATGTGACGTCATCAATATTTTTGTAGTGGATGGTGACGGTATATTTATGCCAAAAGTGTTTTACCTATTATTGGGCACCATTAATCATCTTTTAATATAAAATTCTAATTTGATGTGGTTAACAATTAACACGATTTTACTTTTTAACATTTACTTAATCATATTGAGAAATTACTATAGCACTATATGATTGTCACGCGTTTAAATAATATTAACTTTTGGGATTAACACTTTCGGATTTCCTCAGTTGTCCACGCTTTTCATTTTATGGTTGTCTGCACGTTTCATTTTCTAGTTTTCTTCAGTTTGATCGCATGTTTCATTTTTTCGTTATCCACACGTTTCATTTTCTGGTTGTCCCCGCATTTCATATTAGATCGTCAAAGAGTGGAAGACTATAACAATAATGTGGTGGGGAAGGCCATTGCTTCGGGCTCGGGGCAAATCATCATGGACTTATTCCTTTTAAAATAATTATTTCACGATTTTATGTTTGTTTTATATGGATGCATGCAGGCTCACGCCTTCCTTCAATGGTCGGCCAACATGCATGCAATGAATTATTCATGCATGAACATTTCCCTTTAATTATTCGTGCTATTAACAATGTGCTATTCGTGCTATTTTATTGCAGTTCAAGGTATGTCGTACATTTTATTTTATAAACGAAATGAAACCAATATTACTGACTTTGACATTTTATACCCAGTTATTATTTTTATTACTTATTTTATATCGGCTAAATCGATGCTTCAATGCTTGCTTAATGTTTTATAGATTTTTTTTGTCTAATCAAATTTATCGAAAGCATATCCGTGTTGGTTTTTGTTTCACCATTTACTGTGATCTTCAGAGCCACAATGCTCGACGTTAATGGCGTTAAGAGGGAGTGATCAGATGCTAGAAGTGCACTCCATGGGTGGCACTGGATACCTGGACATGTCTGTACAATAATCATATTAAATTAAAACAATAAAGTATTTCTAGATTTTATAGAAATTAATATGATTAGAAAATAATACGACATAAAGTGCCTTCCTTCTAGATTTTATAGAAAAGTTTGCAAAGGATGTTCATGCCCCCTCTGAGCATAGATAGTCATCGTGTATAGGATCAACAGTGCATTCACATTAAAATGTATGGTTGGTGTAGGCAGGTAGACAATGTAGAAATTTGAGATATTAATATTTTAAATGTTAAACTAAATGTCTCTTAACAAGATATCACTTCATGCGCTATCATTTGATATATATATATATATATATATATATATATATATATATATCTCTTTATATATATATATATATATATATATATATATATATATATATGGATGGTGTAATATAATCTATCCATGGAAATAATATGACAAATCAATCATAGTTAGTTATAAAGTAGTTTCAGTTAAATGTTTAACATAAAGTTAGTTGTATGAATCTATCCATGGAAATAATATGACAAATCAATCATAGTTAGTTATAAATGGATTTCAGTTAAATATTTAACTACTATAAACCATAATTATTTTTTTAACCTCTTCCTTTTTTATTTTAGTGACAATTGCAATTTGCAACACCAAAATGCATACTCTTATTTTATGTATGTTTATTTGGAAGGGATAGATTTTACAGTTCAAGATCATATGTTATCAAGGTCCTTAGAACAAGTATGACTCTATGTTTCTATATAAGTAATGTATCACATCGGTTCAGAGTTCCTATATTTTTCACAAAGGAAACACTTTGCTAGATTTGTTTTTTTTAAATTCACTAAAACTTTCTTTTCATAATGTGTCGAACAAACACCAACCTTGTCATGCGATGAACATGCTCTGACATTGCAATATGATGAAAAAAAATAGAAGCTACAACATGGTGAACATAGTAATGTTGCAATGTGTCAAACATAGTAACATCGCACAGTGACAAAGGTCGTAATGTTGAAATATGACGAACATAATAATGTTTCAATCTGTTGAACATAGTAGCATCGCAATGTGATGAACATAAAATGACATCACAATTTGATGAACATATGCATGTCATTCCAATGTGGAAATAAATGTAACATCCCAATGACAATATTTCCAAATGTCGCAATATTTTGAACATAGAAACGTTGCAATCTACCAAACATAGTAATGTCATAATGTGACGAACATATATGGATGTCACAATGTGACAAAGATATATGTCGATCGTAATGTGACGAAGATATATGATGATTACAATGTGATAAAAATATCCCTATCATCGTAGTATGAGGAACATTGCCCTATCGTCGCACTATGATGAATATAAATTAACATCGCAATGTTATGAACATTTCCTCGTCATCGTAATGTGATAAATATTTCCCTATCATCGCAATGTGACAAACATATATGTCAATCGCAATGTCACGAAGATAGCCATGTCATCGCAATCTGGTGAACATATCCTTATCATCACATTGTGACAAACCTTTCCTTATCATCGCAATGTGACAACATATCCTCGTGTTTCAATCTAACACACATATCCTGACATCAAATTGTGACAGACCTTTCCAAACATCACAATGGAAAGAGCACATTGCAATCTGATGAACATAGTAATGTTGCAATCTATTGAGCATATTAACGTTGCAATGTGATGAACATAGGCATGTCATCCCAATGTGGATAGTTATGTCGCAATATAACGAATGGTTACAAGCGTCACAATGTGTTGCACATTGTCTTCTCGTTACAATGTGATGTACATTTCCTCTCCTTTCTATGTGACACACATATCCTGATGTCACTATGTGATAACATTTGCATACATCGCAATGTGTTGAACATAGGAACATTGTAATATACCAAACATAGTAACGTCTGAATGTGACGAACATATATGAACTTTGCAATGTGACGAGAATATGTGTTGATCACAATGTGACGAACTTATACCATTCATCACAGTATGATGAGCACTTCCTTGTCGTCGCAATGTGATGAACATATTCCTATCATCACAATGTAATGAACATTTCCTTGTCGTCGCAATGTGATGAACATTTCCTTCTCATCACAATGTGACAAACATATACGTCGATCACAATGTGATGAAGATATCCATGTCGTCGCAATCTGATGACATAGCCCTTTCATCATAATGTGACGAACTTAAACATATGTCGCAATGTGACAAGCATTTCCCTGTCGTTGCAATGTGAAATCATATCCCCACATTGCAATTTGACACACATATCCTGACGTCGCATTGTCTTTCCAAATGTCACAATGGGATGAACACAACCCATTTTCACAATGTGATGTACAGAACCTAACGTAATCATGTGACCAACATAGACCAACATTGCAATGAGACAAACACTTCCTGATCTCGCAATGTGATGAACATATGCCCTCTATCGGAGAGTGACAAACTTATTCCAATGCCATAATGTGACAAACAAAAACCCTTCATCCTAATTTTATGACCATAACCTTACAATGTCATCTGACGTATAAAATTTGATGTCATAATGTGACAAACAAAATGTAATGTCGCAATGTGATGATCAAAACATAATCAACATTGCAATGTAGTAATGCCAAAAATAGTAATGTCGCAATGTGACGAACATATATGAACGTCACAATGTCACGAACATACATGTCGATCGTAATTTGACGAACATATATGACGATCACAATGTTATGACATAGCCCTATCGTCGTAGTATGATGAACACTCCCCTATCATCATAATGTGATGAACATAAATGAACGTCGCATTTTGATGAGCATTTCCCTATCGTCACAATGTGATGAACAAAACATAATCATGGTCCACCATAATCATGGTCCAACATAATCATGGCCCACCATAATCGTATCCATATGGTTAACAAGGTCAACCATGGGGATGGTCAACCATAATAAACCTCAATCAACCATATTGAACCATGTTCATGGTCAACCATGGTCAATGACAATTAGTATATTAATGTATTAATACTTTAATAATGTATTATTAACATTATTAAGGACAATGTATTACTACTTTATTAATGTTTTAATGTATTAATATTTTAGTAATGTTTTTATTAATGCATTTATTGTATTAAATGCTATTTGTTTTATGACTGTAATCATGTATTATTAATGTATTATTTATTAGTGAATTAATACTTTAGCAATATATTATTTAATATTTTATAAATGTGTTAATTAATTAATACATTACATTATTATTGTATTAATCAATTAATACATTGCATTATGATGATGATGTTGTTATAATAAATAAATTTTAATTTTAATTTATGCATTACATGTATTAATTAATTAATACATTGCATTATAGATTAATGTAATATTTTATTTATTTATACATGAATAATGTATTAATACTTTAGTAATGCATTACTACTTTATTAATGTATTATTTTATTCATGTAATAATACTTTAATAATGTTTTAATGTATTAATATTTTAGTAATGTATTTATTAATGCATTTATTGTATTAAATGTTATTTGTTTTGTGACTCTAATAATTTATTATTAATGTATTAGTATATTAGTGTATTAATACTTTAGCAATGTGTTAATTAATATTCTATAAATGTATGAATTAATTAATTAATACATTACATTATTAATGTATGAATTAATTAATTAATACATTACATTATTAATGTATTAATTAATTAATACATTGCATTATACATTAATGTAAATTTTTATTTTTATTTATACATTACATTAATGAATAATGTATCAATACTTTAGTAATGCGTTACTACTTTATTAATGTATTAGTTTATTAGTTTATTAATACTTTACTAATATGTAAACGTATTAATATTTTAGTAAAAAAAATTTTTTAATGCATTAATATATTAATTACTTAAATCAATACAATGCAATATACATTAATATATCAATGTCATTCATAGTTATGACCATCGGAAACCATGATTATGGTCAACCATAATCAATCATAATCATTTTCAATAAATGTATTCATTTTAAATAAATATGTTAATATGTTAAAATACTTTAATTTATATATTATAGTAATTTAATAATGAATTTTTAATATATTAACACTTTATTAGTATATTTAATATTTTAGCAATGTATTAATATACAAATTAATTAATACATTTACATTATTAATGTATTAATATTTTAATATGTATTACTACATTATAAATGTATTGTTAAAGTATTAGTGTATTAATACTTTATTAATGTTTAGTACATTAATAATACTTTAATAATGTTTTAATGTATTAATATTTTAGTAATGTATTTATTTATGCATTTATTGTATTAAATGTTATTTGTTTTATGATTGTAATAATGTATTATTAATGTATTAGTGTATTAATACTTTAGCAATATGTTAATTAATACTTTATAAATGTATTAATTAATTAATACATTACATTATTAATGTATTAATTAATTAATACATTGCATTATACATTAATGCAATTTTTTATTTTAATTTATACATTATATTAATGAATAATGTATTAATACTTTAGTAATGCATTACTACTTTATTAATGTATTATTTTATTAGTTTATAAATATTTTATTAATCTATTAATGTATTAATATTTTAGTAATGTGTGTTTTAAAAATGCATTAATATAAGTCCCCGAGGCGTAGGACAGTCGGTGACGGAGTGTGTTGTTAAGCCACTCCGTGATGTTAAAGTCATCGGTTCGAAACCTGCGGGGACAAAAAATCCAACCATGTTAAGGGTTGGTGTGGCTCAGGCCGGGTGCTATCCCCGGGTGATTTTGACGGCTTAGATGCCCCTGAGTCGCGGTTTCTCAAGCCATAGGTTAATCGCAGGTCCTGCACAAATTAACAAACAAAAAAAATAAAATGCATTAATATATTAATTACTTAAATTAATACAATGCAATATACATTAATATATCAATATCATTCATAGTTATGATCATGAGAAACCATGATTATGGTCAACCATAATCAATCATAGTAATTTTCAATAAATATATTCATTTTAGATAAATATATTAATGTGTTAAAATACTTTAATTTATACATTATAATAATGTAATAATAAATTTTTAATATATTAATACTTTATTAGTGTATATTAGTGTATTGATATGTTAGCAATGTATTAATATACAAATTTATTAATACATTTACATTATTAATGTATTAATATTTTAATATGTATTACTATATTATAAATGTATTAATACTTTATTAATGCATTTAATATATTTATTGATGTATTTAATTTAATACCTTTACATATTAATACTTTAACAATGTATTAATTAATAGTGTAATAACGTAATGATTAGTTAATGTATTACATTATTAATATATCAATCAATTAATATTAATATGATAGATTATATACTAATGTAAATAAATAATGTATTAATTAATAATGTATTAAAGTATTCATTAATTAATACATTGCATTTATAGATTACTAGTATATATTATATTAATGTAATACATTACATTAACATATTAATAGACCATTAATTTATATACATTAATATAATATATTAATGTATTACATTAATACATTATTATTATTATATAATACATTAATGCAATACATTAATTATTAATGTGATAAATTAATGGTTGTTATGTAGGCTATCAACTAGCAACAACCACTTTATAAAAGTGGTTGATATACGTCGATCTGCATCATTTTTCACCTTTCCAAACTAATGACGTCGATAGAAGTATATCAACCACTTTTATAAAGTGGTTGTTGCTAGTTAATAACAAAGTACTAAGTACTGAATTATTTATTAATTCTTATTGATTTAACATTTTTCACCTTTCCAAACTAATGACGTCGATAGAAGTATATCAACCACTTTTATAAAGTGGTTGTTACTAGTTAATATAAAGTACTAAGTACTAAGTTATTTATTAATACTTATTGATTTAATTTATAGAACAAATGGCAACATGAGTTTTTTTTTTTTTTTAAGATAATATTTATATCCCACAATTGTATTAAAAAGTAGATAAAATTAGTCAATTCATATCTATAAATCAATTAAAAACTAAAAATATGTTTGAGCCACACTTGATTTAGATTTGACATCTTTGATGAAATGATTGATTTTTGTTCGGATACATATGTTACTTTGGATATTTATAATTGAGGAAATTTGATTTGATTTAAAATCTCTATAAAGATATTTTCGAAAATCACGACCTAACACGCAGGGGCGTGAGGACGCGACCCAGCTCGGTTTCTCTGCAACGATTAGGGCCTCCCCAGCCATGGACGCTGGTGGGGGCGCCATCCCTACCCCTCCCCCATTGCCAGAATTGGAAGCATTCAGGAAGCTGGTCGCTGCAGCCTCCAAGAGACCGTCGTCAGCAGTGCAGCAGAAATTCGTGAAGAAATTGGACAGCATTCCCAGTGTCGAACTGTCATTGGAAGAAACTTGCAGAACGGCAGTCAACTTAGCAGACAGAGGACTTATCGGGCAATTCACCGGTCTCTGGCCCTCCCCCAAATCCGTAGACGCCTGGGTGCAGAGGAACTAGAATCCGCTCATATCAGAAGGAATAAAGAGCCACTTCGTAGGGAAAGGAAATTTTGTTTTCGTTTTCGACAACCCTGAAGATAAAAACCTCATCTTCAGAAATGGG
>SNQJ01S0183011.1:3096-19053 GCA_010110895.2 Picea sitchensis | reverse complement strand
TTCTCTTTGGTCCTGCAAATGGAATGGATAACTTGTGGATTTCGTCAATCTTTTTCACAAAATTTGTTTGAAAAATGGAGGTATTTTATTTATTTAAGACCACAATGACAAACACTTCGAAGGCAATGAGCTCAGGGATGGCTCCCATTTCTCTAATTGAAACCATTGATTTAGAGACATGGATTGTTGGAAATAGGTCAAGTCAGGAGCACACACCGTAATTCAAACACAGATGTTGGTTGTTTAGGGACATCCTAACCTACAATGTGACTTCTCTAGGTGGTATACTCAAATATCCATGGAGGATAGGGTTTTTCCTACCCATAGAGAAACACCTAATTTTCATTCTAAACCCTGACCAAGGAAGAAACACCCATAATTCATTTTCTTTCTTCATGAACAACTATCTTAAAACCACTAATTACTTTATTAAGATAATCTTAATTATCCATCAAGGTACGGTTTGAGATTAAAAAAAAAAAATGCAAGTGTCATTTGAGATAACAATTAAGACGACTTATTAACATGGGAAAGGAAGGGTTAAATAATAATAATAATAACTCAATATTATTTCTTGCAGATGTCTACTTATAATAACAATATTAATGTGTGTACTTCTAATGGGCTTATTGAGTGTCTTTGAGATTTTTTCCACTTACTTGTACATTATTGGATTGGGTATTAAACTAATGAGAGCTTAGCACTATAGAGACCATGTAGAACTTCTCATCGTGCCAAAAAGAACTTTGTAATTATAAACCCTAATTCTTGTCCAATGGGTTGGAGTGCCAATTTGGATGTATTTAGCTTTACTCGTCTCTGCTACTTTCATGATGTGGTGTAGTTTTGGCCACGTGTCCCTATAAATCCTTATCGAAAGGGTTGAGCTACATCATTTTTCTAGCAACTTAGATTTATTTTGTGGTTTCTCTCTTCCATTACTTTTAAAGATATAACAATTTTCCTCCCAAAGCACCTAAAAAATGGGCTATCTTAGTAATGACATCTTTCTACCACAAGATCCACCTTCTATCACCTCTTGATCAAGAATTCAAATTAGAATTGAGGGAGGGAATGGCCTTGACCATTACTCGCATAGCCTAGACCCTTGGTTGTTGAACGCAAATAAATTTTGGTTAGAAAACATGGCTTAATCAAGACATCTCGAGACTGTATATCTTACTCACCTTATCTTACTCACCTAAAATTGGACCACATCTACAATAAGCCCGATCAGTCATTTTTCCTATAAACATTTATTTCATAAAAAGCTAAATTGTGTTGCAAGCTAAATTAAACCTCTTACTTCCTAGGGCTTCATTTGTGAGAAAAAAGGCCTCCTTTTTCTCCCTAAACATAAACCATTTTAATGCTACTATAGACCAATCAATTATCTTTTAATAACTCCTATTTATATATATAATTTAGTAATAAAATATATTATATATTTTTAATTAGTTTTAGAAAATATATAATATATTTTATTACTAAATTATAAATATATATATATAATTTAGTAATAAAATATATTATATATTTTCCAAAACTAATTAACATTTCAAGATATCAATATATAACATACCAATAAACCAAAATAACATTTAAGAAAACAAAATTAAAGAGTTAACCTCTGCAATAATAAATATTTTAAACTAAAATTGCAAAGGCTTTACCAATCCAAATCACAAACCATAGACTCATCTCATTATTAAAATTAGTATGATTTATTTTAATGCTACGTTATTGGTACATAAACCCTCCTAAAAATAACTGTAAACTTTTATTCTTTATTTTAATAGTTAAAAGTTTTATGGCTCGGCATCAATAACTCTGCACGAAATCAAGTCCCGAGGCTAGTAAAACTTGGACTATATGCCAATTCGGCAACCATGGGCATGCCATGCCTGATTGAGGAGTTAATTAGATCTAGTTACCAACTAGCGAGTAATAATGAGTTTTGATTGGTTTGTTAGGCGAGTATACGCCAAGAAGTTTTCAACTATAGCATAAATTCATTGTTATATTTATTACATAAAAAAATGTATGAGTTCAAACTTCAAATAACACTAACAAGCACACACTAAATCCATGTAATAGTTATAGAGGTAGAGAGGGACAATGAAACTAGTTGAATAGAATCTCATTTAAAAATTATGTATTGGAAATGGATAGTGATATGAAACATTATGTATTGGAAATGGATAGTGATATGAAATATATATGTTTGAATTTTTTTTTAAAATAAAAAAATATAAATTTTAATATTTTGGATTATGGTCTATTTATAAGTAGGAGTGTTTGTAGTAAGGATGATTCAAGTTTAAAATTTGGGTACGTTTATTCTCTACATTAAGATAGTATTCTAAGCAAATGAGGTTGTTGGAAGTCTTGGGGATTTTGATGTAATAGTTATTCTCAACCATAATTTTTAGTTAACTTAGCTCCTAAGGACATTAGTAGATTGACAGGAGCTACCCACATTACATTATGAGATCTAAACCCAACAAGGTAGGGCAGCGCCATCCTTGCAAGGGGGATCTCATATGTGGTGTATAGATTTTGCACTTGTTTCCCATCATACATCTATAGATTTTGCACTTGTTTCTCATCATACATCCATCCCTTGTCAGGGCACTGAATGTGTGAAATTTCTAAGGCACTTCTATACACACAATGGCCGTGGATGACATGATCTTCCTAATTAGAACAACCTTGATATATATGCTTAGACACAATCTTCCTAATTAGAACAACCTTGATATGTATGCTTAGATTTATCTCTTAATTAGTTAGAGTGACTTTTTGGAAGTTTTCAATGTTCCCAAATCTATTTGAGGGTGCACACAAAATCTTACTTAGTGAAACTTGATCTTCCCCTTTTCTAAAATAACCTATTATACATGATGGTCAACCAAACTCCTCTATCATCAAACTCTTATATCACCAAAAGACACCAAAGTCTAAGACAATTTGAACACTCTCTCTTTATATAGAATTATGTTCACTTGTTTCACAACCTACTAACCCTACATATTGTGACAACATGGCTTCCTTAAAATGTTCCATAAACTCCAAAATTCAATGGGGGTCTAGTGAAAATCCAAATTATAAACATATGGAAGCATTTTCCCTCACCTCTCTTTATATAGAATTATGCTCACTTGTTTCACAACCTACTAACCCTACATATTTTGACAACATGGCTTCCTTTAAATGTTCCATAATCTCCAAAATTCAATGGTGGGTCTAATGAAGATCCAAATTATAAACATATGGAAGCATTTATGTTAAGAAAGTCAAAGCACTTTATCAATGATGAACTAAATTATAAACATATGGAAGCATTTTCCCTCCCCTGTGCCAAGTTGATTCATGACAACAATATGGCAAAGTTGGAATGCTTAACTATCAATCAATATTTCTGTTAGGAAAGTCAAAGCACTTTTATCAATGATGAACTGAGCTTATACTTAAGGGATTGGAGCCAAGTTGATTCATGAAAACAATATCAATCAATATTTCTGTTAGAAAAGTCAAAGCACTTTTATCAATGATGAACTGAGCTTATACTTAAGGGATTGAAGGGATTGGAGCCAAGTTGATTCATGAAAACAATATGGCAAAGTTGGAATGCTCAATATTTCTGTTAAGGAAAGTCAAATCACTAACAGAAAGTCAAAACACTTTTATCCATGATGAAGTAAACTCATGATGAAGTAAGCTTATACCTAAAGGATTGGAGCTAAGGGCAAGTTTTAGATAATTTTGAAAAATGTATATCCCTCAAATCCTTCAGCTAACCAAAAATACTCTCTACACTCCATTAACAAAAAAAAGCCCTTGCAATACCACAACCATGAACAACACAACAGAAACAAAAAACCCTTTGGAAAACCACAATCATGAACAACACAACAGAAACAGGCATCAAGACACAACACATAACTAAACTAGGAAATTGGAAATTTGAGGTTCTTAACCCAGCATTGGATAGAGGAAATTTGACCAACTCAATCATTTTTGCCATGTGACTCTGTGGATGCAATGGACACACCCCCTTTTTCCATGCATTTACTTTCGGCCTATTACAACCTATATCAGGTTTCGAACCAGACGATATCAGGATTCGAACCAGACGATTAGGATCTGACTGCTTAAACAAATTCTCTCTCTTACAAACCACGTAATTATAGAGCAAATAGTATAGCATCACACAGGTCCAGAATGCTGGGTTTTCAAACCACCGGAAAATATACCGCATGCTATAAACGGCAATTAATACCCATATAAGCAATTTGATTGTTCAGTATACCAACAACCTACCACTGCAATAGAGCGATATAACTCGAAACAAAATGATTACAGACAGGATTCATAACAGTAATGTATAATCGTTCATACATCCAGAAGCGAAAAGCAACGAGAGATTTGACAAAAGCTCAAGAACAACATAAACAGGAGAGAGGGAGCTGAGCACAACAAACTTACCTGCCTGATATTTGCTGATATCTCTGGCCGCCTGTTTTGTTTTCGTTTCGATCAGTAGTATTAGCGTTCCTATGGTTGTCTTCGCTGCTGCATATGGCCAAGGCCAAAGCCAAACGGTGGTAATGGTGAATGCAATTCGAATGAACAGTTCGGTGAATGACTGGATGTGGAACACACGCATATATATATATATATATATATATATATATGTGGACACGTTTAAATTTACAACTGGCAGAGAAGAGTTGGGTTGGGTGGGATTAATTTGTATTCTTTTATTTTTATTTTGGGTGATTCCAGGGTGTTTGGAGAAGTTTTATTACTCGCCCTTTAAGTAGATATTTTTATTTTTATTTTGGGTGATTTTCGAGTATTTGGAGAAGTTTTATTATAGTGTGAGTGGGTCTAATGGTCACAAGTTCAAATAGAGGGGGGTAGGGTATGGATATCTCCGTCGACTTTCCAATCAAATCGCTGGATGAAGGGGGTCCCTTGTCCCACAAACAAGGGGTCTCATACACCAAGGGTCTCATACACCAATTTGGTATGAAAAAACTTATAACAAGGCTACTAGGTAGCATATACCTGCCTAATATAACAATGAAAGTATTGTTTAAGGAGATAGAGAGAAAATGAGTAGGCATGAAATGACTAGATGGCAAAAATATTTATTACAATAACATTGGGGGCAATGAAGGTAGCAATAAGACTTCAAAGTTTTTGGCCAATAAGATATCAGATAAATGAGATTTAAAATTTAAAATTAATCATTATTTTTTTAAACTTTAGATAAAGGGGTGTATATTTTATGGTCAACCATGAACTAATAAAAAGTCAAACCTAACTCAACACTATATACCATGCCTATCGACAGATATAATAATAAGGATTATTGGTATTGGTTCTAAAATTGTTTTTGATTGGCTAAGAGCTTGTTTTCCTCGGACTTAAAGAAATAGGTTAATGGACCCGAATTCCTATAATAATTTAGGAGTTTTTTTTCAAAATTTTTTAATACAAAATAAAATTTTAAAATAAATTAAATAATTCATCCCCTTTCTTAAACCAAATTTAATTTCTTAACCACTATCATCATCAACAATATAAATATTTAGTTAACTTTTTCAATATACATAATTTATATATAACTTATGTAATTTATAATCAATGTTTATTTATCCATTGAATAAAATAATAATTTGTAATTTTATTTCTCTTTATTATTTAGTGATAATTATTTTTACTTTTATTTATAATTTATAATTTATTAAGAGAAATTAGATATTTATCTTAGCTTTCTAGCTATATTTTTCATGTCTTAAATATAAAAAAAATATAAAAAATTAAAAATTAAAATAAATTTATTTTATTATTATAATTTTTATTTATAAATAATAATGAAAATAATAATTATTTTAAATTTATTTTATGTATGTCTGAAATATTTCAAAAATAAAAAAAATTAAAAATTAAAATAAATTTATTTTATTATTATAATTTTTATTTATAAATAATAATGAAAATAATAATTATTTTAAATTTATTTTATGTATTGAATATTTAAAACTTAAAAATAAAATAAAATAAATTTATAATAATTTATTCTATTATTATTATTTTTATCTATAAATAATAATAAAAATCATATTGATTTTAAATTTATTTTAATTTTGAATTTATATTAAAAAACTAAATATATATATTTCAAAATAAAAATTTAAGAAATTTTTTTATTTTAAAAAATATATCTATTTAATATATGTTGTATAGAGATCACCATTTTTTATGACTAAACATGAATATTGTTAAAAACTAGTTGTATATCACCCCCAAAAAAAAGAAGACGTAGATCTTACAAGAAAGTGGAAGAATCAAACTTTTTGTCAATTGAAAGACACGACTAGATATTGGGTTGGGTCCCCAAATCCTTGTTTCTTTTTGTCTCTCCTTCTCTTAGCATAATTTTGTTTCTCCCTCTCATGAGAGGGATCGAAGCAACATAGTGATATTTTTTTTACTCTACGTAGCGAGGGTTCCACTACTCCAATTAATTCTTGATACTTTCTAGCTCCTTCTCATTTTTACTTTCTAGCTCCCTATAATCCTCGAAATCAAAGATAATTGAGATTTTTTAGAGCTTGTCTAGATATGTAAAATATTCTTTTAGAGGAACAACTTTTTTACAACTCATGGGCTTGAGCTCAAGAGGGGAGGATTAGTTGGATTCCCTAACGATCTTGGGTCATTTATGAGAGTTTCTCATATTTTATGTTGTCCAAAAGTTGGTTGAGGAAAAACTATCATTTATCTTTTCCTCTTGATGTTCTTAAGGAGAATAGGTCTCTCCTTTCTTTCTCCTTTGCAAGGAGAGGTGGAAACTTTTTATTTTGGGGAAACATCCCCATCTGAAGCTGACTCTAGAGTAAGAAAATTATTTTGACTCGAATTAGCATTTTCTTTGTCTCTTGGCTAGGAAGAGGACTAGGGGTATTTTTTTCTTATCTTTGAGGGCTGGGGGACTTTATCAAATTCTTCTTACTTCTTGAGAGGCTTCGAGAGGGAGACTTTTTGGACCCTTTGGACAATTTTTATTGAATTCAACATACTCATGGTGGTTATTGTAATTGAAAGGAAGTTGTTCATACTCCAACTCCTCATATGGGTACAGTTATCCATCTACATTTCTAAATCCTTGGGGAGCATTCTAGTTTTACCTTTACACATATTTGAACATATGAGAACATGCCCCAACCTAAGTCACATTTTCTCCAAAAAATTTCCCATCGTGTTATTGATTGCTTTGAAACTTTCATTGTCCTAGAGATTTAGAGGGAGAAGGAGGAGTGGGACCCACACCAAAATGACAAGGGAAACTCCTCTTCTAGATCAAAGTTTAAGGACAATATGTTTAAATACAACCCACTAGATGTTAGAAACCAAGGGTCACTCCAAAAAATTAAATCATGATCTTCCTTGAATTAAAAGTGAAAACCAAAATGCCCCTTACCGCAAATGTAGAATTAGATGCCACCCTTCAACAATGAAGCCATTTATTTTGAGTCCAATGTTCAAGGGTTTTGAAGCTTGAACACACCCCATGACTTTCTCGATCAAGATTTTATTAGCAAACATTAGCGCTTTCTCTTTGGTCCTGCAAATGGAATGGATAACTTGTGGATTTCGTCAATCTTTTTCACAAAATTTGTTTGAAAAATGGAGGTATTTTATTTATTTAAGACCACAATGACAAACACTTCGAAGGCAATGAGCTCAGGGATGGCTCCCATTTCTCTAATTGAAACCATTGATTTAGAGACATGGATTGTTGGAAATAGGTCAAGTCAGGAGCACACACCGTAATTCAAACACAGATGTTGGTTGTTTAGGGACATCCTAACCTACAATGTGACTTCTCTAGGTGGTATACTCAAATATCCATGGAGGATAGGGTTTTTCCTACCCATAGAGAAACACCTAATTTTCATTCTAAACCCTGACCAAGGAAGAAACACCCATAATTCATTTTCTTTCTTCATGAACAACTATCTTAAAACCACTAATTACTTTATTAAGATAATCTTAATTATCCATCAAGGTACGGTTTGAGATTAAAAAAAAAAAATGCAAGTGTCATTTGAGATAACAATTAAGACGACTTATTAACATGGGAAAGGAAGGGTTAAATAATAATAATAATAACTCAATATTATTTCTTGCAGATGTCTACTTATAATAACAATATTAATGTGTGTACTTCTAATGGGCTTATTGAGTGTCTTTGAGATTTTTTCCACTTACTTGTACATTATTGGATTGGGTATTAAACTAATGAGAGCTTAGCATTATAGAGACCATGTAGAACTTCTCATCGTGCCAAAAAGAACTTTGTAATTATAAACCCTAATTCTTGTCTAATGGGTTGGAGCGCCAATTTGGATGTATTTAGCTTTACTCGTCTCTGCCACTTTCATGATGTGGTGTAGTTTTGGCCACGTGACCCTATAAATCCTTATCGAAAGGGTTGAGCTACATCATTTTTCTAACAACTTAGATTTATTTTGTGGTTTCTCTCTTCCATTACTTTTAAAGATATAACAATTCTCCTCCCAAAGCACCTAAAAAATGGGCTATCTTAGTAATGACATATTTCTACCACAAGATCCACCTTCTATCACCTCTTGATCAAGAATTCAAATTAGAATTGAGGGATGGTATACAAACAATTGGGATGATCCAAGTGAGAAACAATTTGGAGATAATGAAATCTAGGTTACATGCATAATATATGACCTCCCCAAACTCAATTAACTAAAATAAGTTGGTGGTTAGAGGGAATGGCCTCGACCATTACTCGCATAGCCTAGACCCTTGGTTGTTGAACGCAAATAAATTCTGGTTAGAAGGCATGGCTTAATCAAGACATCTCGACACTGTATATCTTACTCACCTAAAATTGGACCACATCTACAATAAGCCCGATGAGTCATTTTTCCTATAAACATTTAGTTCATAAAAAACTAAATTGTGTTGCAAGCTAAATTAAACCTCTTACTGCCTAAGACTTCATTTGTGAGAGAAGAGACCTCCTTTTTCTCCCTAAACATAAACCATTTTAATGCTACTGTAGACCAACCAATTATCTTTTAGCAACTCCTCATTCATACAAATATATATATAATTTTGTAATAAAATATATTATATATTTTCGAAAACTAATTAACTTATATATATATAATTTAGTAATAAAATATATTATATATTTTCCAAAACTAATTAACATTTCAAGATATAATATATAACATACCAATAAACCAAAATAACATTTAAGAAAACAAAATTAAAAAGTTAACCTCTGCAAAACTCACTGCACTAATAAATATTTTAAACTAAAATTGCAAAGGTAATTAACATTTCAAGATATAATATATAACATACCAATAAACCAAAATAACATTTAAGAAAACAAAATTAAAAAGTTAACCTCTGCAAAACTCACTGCACTAATAAATATTTTAAACTAAAATTGCAAAGGCTTTACTGATCCAAATCACAAACCATAGACTCATCTCATTATTAAAATTAGTATGATTTATTTTAATGCTACGTTATTGGTCCATAAACCCTCCTAAAAATAACTGCAAACTTTTACTCTTTATTTTAATAATTAAAAGTTTTATGGCTCGACATCAATAACTCTGCACAAAATCAAGTCCCGAGGCTAGTAAAACTTGGACTATATGCCAATTCGGCAACCATGGGCATGCCATGCCTGATTGAGGAGTTAATTAGATCCAGTTACCAACTAGCGAGTAATAATGAGTTTTGATTGGTTTGTTAGGCGAGTATACGCCAAGAAGTTTTCAACTATAGCATAAACTCATTGTTATATTTATTACATAAAAAAATGTATGAGTTCAAACTTCAAATAACACTAACAAGCACACACTAAATCCATGTAATAGTTATAGAGGTAGAGAGGGACAATGAAACTACTTGAGTAGAGTTAGAGTCTCATTTAAAGTGTATTGAAAATGGATAGTGATATGAAACATTATGTATTGGAAATGGATATTGATATGAAATATATATGTTTGAATTTTTTTTTTAAATAAAAAAAATATAAATTTTAATATTTTGGGTTATGGTTTATTTATAAGTAGGAGTGTTTGTAGTAAGGATGATTCAAGTTTAAAATTTGGGTACATTTATTCTCTACATTAAGATAGTATTCTAAGCAAATGAGGTTGTTGGAAGTCTTGGGAATTTTGATGTAATAGTTACTCTCAACCATAATTTTTAGTTAACTTAGCTCCTAAGGACATTTGTAGATTGACAGGCGCTACCCACATTACATTATGAGGTCTAAACCCAACAAGGTAGGGCAGCTCCATCCTTGCAAGGGGGATCTCATATGTGGTGTATAGATTTTGCACTTGTTTCCCATCATACATCTATAGATTTTGCACTTGTTTCTCATCATACATCCATCCCTTGTTAGGGCACTGAATGTGTGAAATTTCTAAGGCACTTCTATACACACAATGGTCGTGGATGACATGATCTTCCTAATTAGAACAACCTTGATATATATGCTTAGACATGATCTTCCTAATTAGAACAACCTTGATATGTATGCTTAGATTTATCTCTTAATTAGTTAGAGTGACTTTTTGGAAGTTTTCAATGTTCCCAAATCTATTTGAGGGTGCACACAAAATCTTACTTAGTGAAACTTGATCTTCCTCTTTTCTAAAATAACCTATTATACATGATGGTCAACCAAACTCTTATATCACCAATAGACACCAAAGTCTAAGACAATTTGAACACTCTCTCTTTATATAGAATTATGTTCACTTGTTTCATAGCCTACTAACCCTACATATTGTGACAACATGGGTTCCTTAAAATGTTCCATAAACTCCAAAATTCAATGGCGGGTCTAGTGAAGATCCAAATTATAAACATATGGAAGCATTTTCCCTCACCTCTCTTTATATAGAATTATGCTCACTTGTTTCACAACCTACTAACCCTACATATTTTGACAACATGGCTTCCTTTAAATGTTCCATAAACTCCAAAATTCAATGGTGGGTCTAATGAAGTTCCAAATTATAAACATATGGAAGCATTTTCCCTCACCTGTGCCAAGTTAATTCATGACAACAATATGGCAAAGTTGGAATGTTTAACTATCAATCAATATTTCTGTTAAGAAAATCAAAGCACTTTATCAATGATGAACTAAATTATAAACATATGGAAGCATTTTCCCTCCCCTATGCCAAGTTGATTCATGACAACAATATGGCAAAGTTGGAATGCTTAACTATCAATCGATATTTCTGTTAGGAAAGTCAAAACACTTTTATCAATGATGAACTAAGCTTATACCTATAAGGGATTGGAGCCAAGTTGATTCATGAAAACAATATGACAAAGTTGGAATGCTTAACTATCAACTAATATTTCTGTTAAGAAAAATCAAAACACTAACAGAAAGTCAAAGCACTTTTATCAATGATGAAGTAAGCTTATACCTAAAAGAATGGAGCTAAGGGCAAGTTTTAAATAATTTTGAAAAATGTGTATCCCTCAAATCCTTCACCTAACCAAAAATACTCTCTACACTCCATTAACAAAAAAACCCTTTGCAATACCACAACCATGAACAATACAACAGAAACAAAAAAACCCTTTGGAAAACCACAATCATGAACAACACAACAGAAACAGGCATCAAGACACAACACATTACTAAACTAGGAAATTGGAAATTTGAGGTTCTTAACCCAGCATTGGATAGAGGAAATTTGACCAACTCAATCATTTTTGCCATGTGACTCTGGGGATGCAATGGACACACCCCCTTTTCCATGCATTTACTTTCGGCCTCTTACAACCTATATCAGGTTTCGAACCAGACGATATCAGGATTCGAACCAGACGATTAGGATCTGACTGCTTAAACAAATTCTTTCTCTCTTACAAACCACGTAATTATAGAGCAAATAGTATAGCATCACACAGGTCCAGAATGCTGGGTTTTCAAACTACCGGAAAATATACCGCATGCTATAAACGGCAATTAATACCCATATAAGCAATTTTATTGTTCAGTATACCAACAACCTACCACTGCAATAGAGCGATATAACTCGAAACAAAATGATTACAGACAGGATTCATAACAGTAATCTATAATCGTTCATACATCCAGAAGCGAAAAGCAACGAGAGATTTGCCAAAAGCTCAAGAACAACATAAACAGGAGAGAGGGAGCTGAGCACAACAAACTTACCTGCCTGATATTTGCTGGTATCTCTGGCCGCCTGTTTTGTTTTCGTTTCAATCAGTAGCATTAGCGTTCATATGGTTGTCTTCGCTGCTGCATATGGCCAAGGCCAAAGCCAAGCGGTGGTAATGGTGAATGCAATTCGAATGAACAAGTCCGGCGAATGACTGAATGTGGAACATACGCATGCATATATATATTTGTGTGTGTGGACACGTTTAAATTTACAACTGGCAGAGAAGAGCTGGGTGGGATTATTTTTTATTTTGGGTGACTCCCTGTGTTGGAGAATTTTATTTCTCCGCACTTTAAGTGGATTCCTGGTTGTTGGGAAATTTTTTATTACAGTTTGAGTGGGCCTAGTGGTTAAGAACATGTGTTTCCTCCTAAAAGGTCACAAGTTCAAATCCAAAGGGGTAGGGTATGTATACATCCGTAGACTTTACCCCTCAAATTTGGTGAAAGGGGGTACCATGACCTTAAAAATAGATTATTATTATAATAATAATAAATGAAAAAACTTATAATAATAAGGGTTATTGGTCTTGGTTCTAATATCTAAGGAAATATGTTAATGGATCAAGACCCAAAGACATCTAGTAGGAGACCACCAACCAGTTATTTCATGTAACATGGTTTTCCTTCAAATAGCATTCAATGAATTATGATAGATTCTCCCATTGTGTAAAAAGAGTTATTGATCTAAGTTTTATTGATATCATCATAAGATCTTTATGTACAACGAACCACTTGAAATCATTTGTTAGTACTTTATAAGGGACTATTCCAAAACCAAAATGGTAGTTTCCACCTACATATCTAGAGAAAAAACTAAAATACAAAACCAAAATACAAGATCATGGTTGCACTTTAACCTTTTGTCCATAAAAATGAATATATATAAGGCTATATGGCAATTTGGTTTGAAATTGAAAAATTAAATAATTTTTTATTAACTTTTGTTTATGAACAATTTGTAGGAATCATGAACCTCAAATCCCAAGAGAAAATTAATAAGAATGAGGAATATAATATCAATTTATAATTATGTGATAAAAATAAAGTAATGGTGTAATTAAATTAAGTTCGCTTGGCTCATTAAAGGGGTGTGTTAATTCCTTTTGATGACACGGTAAAACTAATTATGAAAATCCAAACAACTTCCATCACATAGACACGCCTTTTATTAAAGATATGACTAAAAAACATAGCTCTACTTTTTTAATAAATATTTTTTTAAATATTAGAATAAAAAGAGGAAGATACATGTTAGGTTAAAGAATTAATAAGAATAAAAATAGTCCCCAATGGGTGTAATTGGTGCTTACCACCATGGCACCTTGCTAGTGCCATGTTAGGGACTTCCACGATCATGCTCTAGTGGTAAGGATCTTTTATTTCGACACCAACGAGGATAAATAACCAATGCATGATGCAATGGATACAACAACAATCAGATGATATGGTCGCCACTATGAGGTGTGATTACAGGCAAGGACATGTATGAAATGCAAGGCAGATGCATCACATTAGGGAATTACATGGCACCTCCGACCATGATGGTATCCTTTGGAAATTCATGCAGCGTGTGTCAAGATTTGAAATTCACATCTAGTCATGTTGCAGGTGCTCCACATGTCATTCATTCCGCTCAATCATTCTATTCTAGTGCCTCGTTGGGCCTACTCTATGGATGCTACCATTAGTTCTACTCACCTACCCCATCAAAATTTTCTTCTATGGGACTAGTTCAACTATGTTGTTTATGTATAGGTCCTACTTTGCATTCCATTTCCAATGGTCTAGTCGGAGACTACATTTATCCTCATGGGTTATCCAATTCACATGTTCAACATTTAGTTCAGCTTTGGTGTTTTCTTTGTGTCTGGCTCTGCATTCCATTTTTGATGGTCTAGTCATTGAAATTGTCATAGACTATGTTTATCCTCACATATTATTTGTCTCTTTCATTCAACATTTTGTTCAACTATAGTTTTTTTCTCTAGACCCTACTCTACATTCAATTTCTAGTGGTTTGGTTGTCACACTTGTTTGAGACTACACTTATCCTCACAAACTTCTAAACTTCCTTGGTTTCTTTGGATCCTACTCCGCAATCCATCCTTGTACACAAATCCTACTGGTAGTTCTACTCTACATCTTGCTCCACATTCTATTTCCAATCATGCACTTGGTCGAGGTGGGAAAGGAAGTGGTGTATTTTGCATTTTATTTGCTTCTCTACTCAAATAATTGCCCTATAGGTTTCCTTTTTTTTGTGTATAATGGTTTCCTTGTTCTTTTTTTGTTCTAGTTTCTAGTGGGTGTTAGAGAACTGCCACCCCACCCATAATCCTATGCAAAGTGTAAAACCGTAATCCCAATTTGTTGACTCAAAAGCCATAATCCATGCAAAGTGTAAAACCCAAATTGTTTGTATTTTAAGTAATTCATGTCGTGATAGTCACGTCAATCATATAATGAGAAATATGGATGTTACCCATATTATCATGCAAAGTGTAAAACTTGCATGCCATGTATCCCTCCCACTCAAAAACATTATTGAGGGAATGTTCGCTCTTGATTGAGACCCGGGTTCTCATAGGTTACCAATAAAAGCCCCACTGTAGTCTAGATGCATTGGCATTTTCAATCCTCCAAAAGGGAAGGAGATCTCACCCAAAGCACAATCAAGACTTCAAAGATGCATGGAAAACATAGTAGGATTACCACAACCTTATCCATATTCTTACCCTATCATTCATTCATCTCATGCATGCAGAAAACCTAACTAATCAGGAAAATTGGATAAACAAACTCATAACATAATCGAAGAATATAAGAACCATAATTTGTAAACAAGGAAAAGAACTAAGGCAATTGTATTAAGACCTTCATACATAAGGGAAATGTGCTCAAAAAATTAACGGGGGGCCAAAATACTCTTTCATTTATATATCTTATCAGGTTGCAATAGACTTTGCAATGTCTCAATGGGACGATACAAAGGACAAAAAACAATGCATATCAACCTTACATTACAACTTAGTTATGTGGTTGCTTCATTGATTAATTTATTAACAAGCAACAACGACAACAACACTAATACCAATCAACCAACATCCAACACTTTTACCCTAGCCTCAAAAGGATTTTATACAATTTCCCATTACTATGTTGATCCAACTACCTAGTTCAACTCATAAATGATGTTTTACCACCCATGTCTACTTTCAATCGAGTTGTTGGTCTTGGTTCTAAAACTTCTTTTGATTGGATAAGAGCTTGTTTTAGTGTCCCCAAGGCCGAGCCCCATTGTAAAACCTGTCTTAAAAGAAATTGTAATTTTGTTTTATAGGCTGGTGAGCCAAGTTTTGTATAACTGGTAGGCTTATGTGTTTGATTAGGCTAAAGAGCCTAAGGGTTGAAGGCCAAGGGCCTGGACTTTGTATATGTATGTATGCAGCACATCAATAAAGTATAAACACCGCCAGGTGCAGACCGACCATGATGAATGAGTGATGGGGGACTGAGCGTCCACAGAGTGGGCAAGGGATTAGGGGCTGAAATGTGGGAAAAGGGGCTAAGCCTAGGGGGCTTAGGCCTGGAATAATATTTTAATATTATTTCAAAAGCCATGTGCATCATATGTTTTTATCCTAAGTCCTTTT